>OX461808.1:52888631-53174167 GCA_949802685.1 Dicyrtomina minuta
ACAGTGGACGTAGCAGACATTTTAGCCTACAGGGAACCTGTCGACTATGTAATCATCACATGGTTTATTCTCCACATGGTTTTTCTATCATATTTTGCACTCTGCACTTTTGCGCTTGGATTTGAATATCGCGCTGATTCTATTGAACAAGACATGCAAGACTATGGCGATTCTGATGATGATGACTGACGACTACTGGGGGAAGGTTTCAGTCCTCTGCTCTGGATACAAAAAGAAATAGTGCGTGTGGTCAATTTTCTCGACTGTGTAATATGCCAAAAAAAAGTTGTACATAAAATATACGATTTAAAAATCTACACACAAAAGCTGTTCACCTCTGTAAGTATACAAAATGATGGAAAGTAATTCGAGTTGAAAAGTTTCCCAGGAAATTAAAATGAGTAATCTGGTTGTCTGGTACAGAGAGCAGATAGAACTTTTTGAATTTTTATGGTAACTGGCGGCTGGAACTGTATTCATTGGCTTTTTATGGAATTCATTACCCAGCTTTAAAAATTCGATTGTATTATTTATTCACGTATTTAATTATTTAGTTGCATACAGAATACAGACATAATATACATGTAATAATTAAGGCTGAAAAAGTTCTAACTACTTCGTTTCGTTAAGTGGCTCTTGTTTTATTTTAATGCAGAATGCAGCAGGTACATAACTCTTTCTGCACAGTACGAGTGCCCCTCGTACCGGTAAACAGAATTTCTTTTCATGGTTTTTCCAATGGTCGGTAGTCTTAAATTACAGATTTTTACAAATGTGTTTTTGCATTCAAAAACATTTTAATTTGGCACACAGTAGTGAATACATCCCAGTTGAAATTTCCAATCAACTGCCAAATATGAAGTTGTTGATAATTTCGTTTTAGCGTTTCGTGTGCGTGCGTACTTAAATCTTAATTTACTTTGCCCCGATGAACAGATACAACTTTTGGCTTTTGGTCAGGTAAACTATTGCTAGCCATTTGTTTGACTATATTAAATTGTATAATATAATAACTCCATACTCACGCACTGTACTGTTGAGAACAAACAAGAATTTCTACTTTTCAAAATTTCAAAAATACATATTATATATATAATTACGCAGACAATTTTGAAATTAAAAATCCATGAATATTTTGACATTATTTGATACCATGTATGCAGTGTACGTAATTAATTAGGACATTTGGAAATAAATAAAAAAAACATAATAGTATAATACCTAATGATTATCATGTGTACACAGATAGAATAATGATATTACATTACAAAAAAAGATGACAATTTTTTTTAAAGTTAAGTTCAAAAAGTTGAAGTGAAAGTGTGAAAGAAAAGCGAGACAAAAAAAGTGCGGGAAAGAAAAAGAAAGAGATTTTGGTTTAAACTTTGCAAAAAATCATTAAATTATATGGTACAGATTTTTGGATTTAAACTCAAAGTGTGGCATTGGGAAGACTGGGATTAATCCATGGAACCTCTGAATGTAGGAATTGTTTCCGAATGGCAAGTCGACAAGACTGAACAAAGTACAGTGCAAATAGACGGAAAATGATTTGGAGGATTAGAAATGTGAAAATGAGCCAATTTATAAAATAAAAAATGAGGGCTGCATACACAATCGTGACCAACAACAAAAATACGAGGAAGATCAACGACCAAATTAAATAGCCTTTAAACTTTGCACAAGCTTCCAACGGCTCCACCACTATCTGTGTAAAATATATCATAAATAAATATCATCATTAACCTCGTCAGTATTACTTTTTCTAAATTTCTATATTTCGAGAGAGTCGTTTTTAGGACTAGGTAAATAAAAACATTTTGGTGACTTACCTTGGTAGAAGCTTTGAATAAATTAATGGCCATAAATGCTTGAACTGTATGAACCCCCACCACCCCAATTACTACCAATGTCACGTACACTGCCACTGTGAACAACGAAAGTAGAAAACTCACAGTATTAAAAATTCTTACTCACAAATCAGTATTATAAAATTCATTTAAAATTACACACTCCAATTAGTTGTACGAATGTACTAAATTTCGACGCTTACGTGTGAGTTTAGTGTCATAATGGATGATGGGTCCAGGGGGTGCATCAGTTGTGGATCCTGTTCCTGGCTCGGCTTCATTCTTCTGGTCCATGACATAGTCGGTCAGTGGCGGGATTATTAGTACAAATCCATAGATGATCGGAATAAATGCCATGCCCTGAAATTAATTAGGTAAACATTTCCATAAAAAACAGTACTTCTGGCTACTAATAATGTTACAACTAGAGCGTATATCGCCTGTGAAGAACCAAAATGACCCATATCCAATTTAAGCTAGAATTGAAATAAGCTACTTAATAAAAAACACTAAAATAATTAGATGCGTAAAATGGTAATTATGAGTTTTTAAAAAGTGCATTATGTTGCATTTGCACGTTTTTGTAAAGTGTAAAATGTTCTAATTACACGTTTTTGAAAAGCGTAAAATGTTCTAATTACACGTTTTCGAAAAGTGTAAAATGTTCTAATTACACGTTTTTGAAAAAAGTAAAATGTTCTAATTACACTTTTTTGAAAAGTGTAAAAGGTTCTAATTACACGTTTTTGAAAAGTGTAAAAGGTTCTAATTACGCGTTTCTGAAAAGTGTAAAATGTTCTAAATACAAGTTTTTGAGAAGTGTAAAATGTTCTAATTACACGTTTTTGAAAAGTGTAAAATGTTCTAATTACAAGTTTTTGAAAAGTGTAAAATGTTCTAATTACACGTTATTGAAAAGTGTAAAATGTTCTAACGACACGTTTTTAAAAAGTGTAAAATGTTCTAACTACACGTTTTTGAAAAGTTTAAAATGTTTTATCTTACATGCCTTGAGGATTACACGATATTTATGCATTGTTTGTAGATACTACATTTCGTATTCAGTTAAAAATGGAAATGGGTTATTTTGAATCTTCACAGGCGATATGTTTTTTTTCAAATAAGCTCAAGCCACTAAATACTAAATAGCAAATTAGGAAAATATAAAAAATTAAGTACTTACAAAGTATCTTTTGCAATACTAATGTAAATACACTGTAATTATAATATGTTAGCAACATAAAAAACATTGATCAATGCTACAATATGTAATCCATTTACCACATCGATGAAAGAAATAATTTTTAACGGTGTTGTTCGTCTCTCCATTGTGACAGATTTGAATTTTTAAGTTATAACACTTCCTCTATTTAACAATATATACTATCTTTAGTATATGTAGGTATATAGAATGCTATCGCACCTCTAAATCACCATTAATTAAATCAATTAAATGTGTAGGTGTCAGTAGAGGGACCAAATGTAAATTCAATCAGCCAAAATTCACTGTTTAAACACGCGAATTTTTGAGAACCCTGTTGGAAACAGTAACAATTCTATTCAAAGTTTAAAGTCCAGTCAAAGCACAAGGAACATTTTGGATTTTGGTTTTTGGTAGAAAATTTGATAGTCACTTTCCCTTACACAATTCAGTATACAGTACAGATGAAATCTTAAACACCTATATTCTATGTAATTTAGACCACTCGTTAATAATTTTATTATGTTTTTGAATTTGTTTTTGTTTTGATCCCTGCAGGGAAAAGTGCAGCGCACACAGCTGTAGAATATTACAGATTCCAGCTGAGTGAGCTATGCAATTGATAATGCAATAATTTTTTTATGAGCTCCTTTTCTTGTTCGTTTAATTATTCGTTCGTATAGTTCGTCTTCGCAGTGGCCGCCGTCGTCGTCGTCTACTTGCTTAAAGCTTGAGCTAATTTTAATTGTAATTTTTTTCTCCCTTCAGAACCTTCAGTGCGAGAGAAGTTTGTGTCGTTTACAGATTTTCCTGATTAGATCTTCCCTTGAAATTAATTCACTCACAAAATCTCACAAAAAGTCCTCACCCACTTGCTTCCTATTCCTCAGAGCAACGACAGGAACAGCAGACACAGCCTCCTACATACAATAATAATTCTACAATTCTACGCTATATCGCAGTATTTCCTCTCTCCCTCTGCCTGTGTGTGTGTGGCTTCTGGTTCTGGCTCTATCAGTATGGCTACGGTTTGGATTCGGAATTTGGAATTTTCATTAGCTTACACAAGACCATCATCAACACGGTACAGGAAAACGCTATACAAAAACTAGCAACACCAACAGAACCAACCAACTAGTGGGACAAAGAGTGGAAGGACAGGGAGACAGAGACAAAGACAGAGTGCACAAAGAAAAACGATCATCACAATCACCTCACAATTCACAACACAATCTAAATTCTCAATTCCCCTCACGTGTGAGAGAGAATACGCCACTTCTTTGACTATATTATACTTGTTGACTATATAATATATAACACACTTTGTCTGCTTTTTTGTCTCTGCCAAATTCCTGAGTTTTGTTTTAATTTTAAAATTTCAGTGTAAATTATACTCTGATTACGGAGAGAAACAACAACTATACTGTAAAGTGGTAAAATTTCAAATTAATTTCGGATTAAAAATAAAATAAAATATTATATACATGATGATGATAATATTGCATAGTCGCAGTATTTAAAGGTTGTAAGAAAAAAAAGAAGGATCTTAAAAGATACTGTGAACTGTGTGGGGCTGTGTTTGTATAATGTATAGCCGTCCTAAAACATGTAATTATGCAATTTGCGTATATTCTCCTTCTCGTCTAATTGAGACACAGAGTATCAATTTCCCGTTTTAATTTGGGATGAATGTGGAAGTCAAGTGAGCAGGAGTCAAATGGAAAGGATCGGATGGTCGTCTGTCTGTGTGTGTAGAAACTAATAATGTTGATCCTTGTTTCCTATTCCTATAAACATTCCAAATCTGATTCACTTTTCCTGCACATCAAATTTTGTTGCCTTCTTTTTTTATCCCCACTTCATTTCTATACACAGTGTCTATTAACCACTCATACTGTGTGAGTTTATGTACCTAAATCATTACATGAATATATATTCAGAATCCAGATAAACCAATTTGTATTTTGTAAACCCTCCCTTATTACCTGTGTCTCCCTCGGAATATTCATAATAAAAAAAAACATATTTATGCAGGTAGGTACATAATAATACATAATAATTATTTCATGTGTTGTGTCTACACTGGGTTTTTTAAATTTCTATGTTTACCTCTAATAACTGGTGGATTGTATTAACATTATGAAGAATGCGATGAAATTGCCAGCGTTAGAGCCATAGAACCAGAGTGCCCCGCTGTGTAGAGATATATCAATTATGTTATGAACGTAAAGGGTGGCCAAACCGGTAACCCGGACCGGTACCGGAACCGGTCCCGTATTAGCGATGGTTATGACTACGGGAACGGTTTGTATTTTAGTATAGTAGCGTGCATATTCGTAGGTAGATGTGTTTTGAGTACAGTGTAGCGTGTAGATTGGTAAATGAGACGTACAAAGTGTGAAATAAAAATAAATTCAATTTTGGCCAACTGACAGACAAGAGGAGAGGAGAGAAAGAGATGGAAAAAATATGTTTCTAGAATTGTCGTTGTAGCAGTTAACACTGCTCAATACGAATAGTGACTAGTGACTACGGATGGCGGACGGCGGACTGGGACTTCTTGAACAGGAGCAATTCCTCAGCAGCAGCAGCCTCTTTCTGCTACCTCTGAGAGACTCTAATCGTATAATCGTATCGTAATCCCTGAGAATGCAAAATAGCAAAATGGTAAAATTCAGTGTGGACTCATATAATGGGAAAGAATGATAAGTGAGCGTGAGTGCTTATATTGCTAAACAACACACTTTCCTATCAATTTTTTAAAACCACAATATTTACATATGGTATATGGTTCATCGTAGGTATGTGAGTACCTAGGTACATACTTTAGAATTTAGAATGATACAGTACTATACTATGTGTAGTGTTTTAAAGTTCTTGGTTTCATGTCTTTCCAATGGGCAAAGTAATGAGATACGATGATGAGTTCCAGTCAGTTCCATAGCCCTTTATTAATTTTCTGCATTATTAAAAGTATGTTTATTTCAAACTTCGTGCCTTTTTTTGAAATCGGCGCTAATTTTGATTTTTTGCTAACAAATTTGCTCCATTTTATAGAATAAATAAAATTGCTAACATAACTTGAAATTATAGGGTGCATTCCCTAGAAACTGCAAACTTTCAAAAAACAGGAAGTTTTGCGCCGATAAGCATGCAAGAAATTAAAGGTTTTTGGTTAAAAAAGTGTCTTATAAACATAAAATAGCGCGATGTTTCTAAAAATGGCCGCCACATTTTAAAGCATGTTTCACATTTATAAAAACACTATAACATAGCACATAGCTTAAAATAAAATAGTTAATTCACGCAAAGTTATTACCTTTAAAAAATAACGTAGTAGTGATAGGCATGCTAGAAATTACGGCATTTGTTGAAATGGCGTCTTTAGAAACAAAATGGCGACATTTTTCAATGCTTTGAAACAAGTAGGAACATCTATTTTATAAGTTCCTATCCTGTACTGCAGTTTTTGAGTTTAATCATCCATGATACAGTTCCTTGTTGGAACTAGTGCCAGCAGAAACTAAGAACTTTTTAACACTACATACATACTACATACTGACTACACCAGCACGGCAGATCTTCATCTAGTCACTTTTACTACTATGATCAACTTATGATATAACATTTTTAAGTAGTAGGGTCGAACATTCACACTACATAACAGCCGAACTCGTAGTATCAAAAGCTGGTACGACACCTATTCCACTTATGTACATTGCAAGCCTAGGAGAGTCCGCAAACTCAAACACAATGCCACCCGTAGTATGCCATAGATTACTTTAAGCCGCTAAATAAGGTTATTATTAAGTTATTAATCTTCAATTACTAAAAGGTCATGAAAAATTCAAATGGGGAGAGGAGGGAGTGGGGGGTTTCAAATAGGACTCAAGATACTGGAGGTAATTTTTTTCCACTGGCAGTACACAAAAAAGTATGAGTTCAATAAAAATTACCTCAAGAACCAAAACAAATTTCAAAATTCTAATTTCAGGTTCAGACTAGCGGTAGTCACTTCTATCATCAAGTGATTACCAGACCACATTTCGAAATTTTAAAAATATTTCAAAATTTTGAATCTTGCTTCCATTAAAATTATCCCAAGAACCTAAGCAAATTTAAATAATCTAATTTCAGAATAAGACTCGTAGTAGTTACTCCTACCCAAAAAATGATTACCACACCGCACTTCAAAATTTTGAAAATATTTCGAAATTTTGAATCTTGCTTCCATAGAAATTACCTCAAGAACCAAAGTGAATTTCCAAATTCTAATTTCAGGTTTATACTTGCAGCAGTCACTTCTACCCGAAAAATGTTTACCAGACCATATTTGAAAATTTTCAAAATTTTACAAAATTTTAAAATATGTTCTGGTAATAATTTTTTGGGTGGCACTGACTGCTACAAGTATAACCCTAAAATTAGAATTGATAAATATTTTTTTACTTTTAGGATAATTTACATGGAACCTATACTTTTTGGTCTTCCGCCAGTGAAGACAAAACAAAACAAGTATAAAATTATATGTAATAAACAAATTTAAAACCCTGTCACATGTATGTGATTTGTAGATAGACCAAACTTATTGCTTCTGCTGTAGGATTTTTGTACCCAGAATTCCTCAAAAACGTTTTATAGGCAACCAGGTCTTTAAATTTCATTCTCAATCTCTATCCAATTGCATCAGTGTAACACAAAACGGCTGCAGCCCTGAAACAGAAAACAAAAAGCCCCATCCTCACATGTGCATTATTAAATCTCTGCACATTTGAGAATGTTGTGAGAGAATAGTAACCTGTAGGAGACCGGGAAGATTACCACTCCCTCACAGGCCACAATGACCACATAACCACGTATCAAGTGTTTTTTTGGCTAGCTGAAAATGATTATATACATTGAGCTACACTTAAATTACAAGTAAAATAAAAAACAACAACCATAAAATAAAGCATCAAGTCTTTAATATCGCATACTTACAGTAGCAAACGTGGTAATGTGGTCATTCAAAAAATCTTTCTTACTTAGTTCTTAAAAACCTTATCCCAAGCAAATCATTACCCCGGTCTCCATAGCTTGTGTTTGGATTAATTGTTTCAATAAATGTAATGATTTGCATGGAATTATTATTTATCAATTATTATACTAAACTTACATGACCTTCTACACAACAACATAAACGACATTTTAAAAGCTATGCAATATAAAAACCAAAGTTTAAAATAAAGAGCATGGACGAACAAAACGTTATGCAAAATGTATGATGTTGTTTGCAGATAATGTTTCAGTCATCTGCAAAATAATATGCGTAGGCCAAAAATGACGTATGATTCAAAATAAAACACAGGAACACATTTAAAAGGTCTTTCACGGATTCTGAGATCCCCACTGCCGGCGTCTCAGTTACAAAACTTAGCCAAGGGGTTTTGGTAACGGCAGTGGACCGCTTCCCTTAACAATTATGAAACCTCATCGACACGTTAGTCAGTTCTGGTTATGCAGTTGTTGCTTAACATTTTTTCAATCATGTAGTATTCAGATTAAAACAATTTTTACAATCTTCAGTATAAGTCAGGTATATATAACGACAAAATTTAATTCGTAACTAAAACAGACTAGAAATTGAATAATCATCTAGTTCACTCCCACTAGGCTCCTTTGCATACCGAGCTTTTGGGTTGACTCGGGACGTGTCGTCAGCTCTTACGTGGCCTTTTTGGAGCCAACTCGTCACGTAGTAGTGAGGATTCCACTTCGTCCAATGCACCCGAGCATTTATTCTTGCTCGGAGCAGTGCCTCAATAACTTGCTGGCTTAAGTTGCTCCTTCTTTTGTCTCGTACTATCTGCTCTGTTATTGAAAAAGAACTTTCTACAATAGCAGTCGAAACAGATAGCGACAAAACTCCTTCAACTACTCGGCGTGTTGCTGGTGTCCATTCTATTGATTTAAGGGCTAACATAGTTTTCCAAAACTCAGAAGTTTCTTCAGTTCGAATAGCTTCAAAAAACGGATTGCAGCAGATAGATTCTATGAGTTTACCCCACTCGTCTTTAAGTGATGTCGTTATTGGTATGCCTAATCTTCTACAGATGCTCATAAAATCGTTTAACTTGTAATTGTATATTTCGTACGCATTTGGAGGTACACCATTATCATTAGCAGCTTGAACAATTGGTAAATTAACAGGATCCAGTAAGTCAAAAAGTCTATAGTTTTCTTCAGGAAATTCTGAATTGATCTTTTCTATTAAATCTGTGACAAAATTTCTTCGAAAATCTATAAATTCTGGATGTTCAGTAGAATCTGACGACATCAAGGTTATTGATTTATAAGTTAAAGAATCTGCAGACAAATAGTGCGTTAAAGTGCACCCATATTCTCCATCACAAAAGACGTCGTCAAGAAATGATCTTAAAAATATTCCCTCGTTGTCTTCAAGTTGGTGTAATGCAGATTTTAATGCCCGTATTGAGTTGACAGTTCCAACTATAAGTTTGTCATGTTTTTGTGAATCCATTGAAAATTCTTTAAAAATTTTCATAACATCGACAAGTAACGCCATGGTTATAATGCTTGTTTTGTCACGTAGCAATCCTATTAACTCCTGAGCAGTTTTCTTTGATTCATCATCTTTGGTCGGATCAGCAATGTTTGAAATGTCACTTGCTAAATAAAAATACATTTTGAAAAATGTATCTAGTGCAGAATACTCGCTTGCTATCCATCGAACATCAAAAATGCGCTTTGGCTGGTAAAAAATACCACCAATAGTCTCAACAAATTCCTTAAGACCTGCATTGCGCTTATAACTTCGAATTGAGTAGAAAGTGTAGAGTTTGTTCACCATAGCTTCTATTCGGGTTATATAGATTCCATTACTGTTTTTTCGCTCAACTATGTCTCGGAAAACTAAATTATTTTTATGTGATATACAATGAAATGTCATCAAGTAAGGTTTCTTGACATATGCAGCTACACGAGTTGAAAGCCCAGATATTCTTCCTCGCATGATATTTGCACCATCACTGGCATAGCTTACAAGATTTTTTTTGAAATAATTGGTAAATTCAGCGCCATCTTCTTCTATTGCTGTTTGAATTAGCGACATATGTCCTTCAGCATCAGTAAATAATCCGACTTCTACTAATTTGTACAGATATGTAATTGGTGTATTATTTTCCAGGGTTCTTAACATAATTGACATAAAATGATGTTTAGGTCCAACAGTTGCAGTATCAACCATTATGGTAATGGGTTTGTCTTGTGTTATCAAACGCTTGACCAAAATACTATGCATATCTTCGCTTATGGACTTTACAATATTACTGCACCCAGTGGCATCGTAAAAATGCAGCCCAACATTGACCTTATGAAATGTCATGAAATCGTGAAGTCCTTGGTGAACATTGCAGGGAATATTGTGCTTCATCTCAAAAAATATAAGCCTAAATAAATTCATAGTCGGCTCAAAATATTTTAGCTGTACCTCAGTTGCAAAATATCCATTTGTTTCTAAATTTTCAGTAAACATGTTAGCCGAACGTTCAACTAAATATTGAACAGATTGTTGATGAATTTCAGAGTTGGCATGATCACGAATCGTTTTTCTATTTTTTGCAACAGCTCCGGGACCAACTGCAAGAACACCGTTTGTAGTTGCAATAGGTTTTTGGGACAGGGAACCTCTTTGGTCTAATCTATTGCTTTCCTCAAAAAAAGCATAACAAAATCTGCATCTATATTTTGATTCTTCTACATTTATAGTATTGGGGAGATATTCGAACCAGGGTTTGACATTGGGTTGAATTACATCTTCGGGGTCTATCAAATGTCTTTGATTACGCCGTATATCTTGAGTCCATTTGTCTTGAAAGTGAGAGATATCTTCCCATGGCATTTGTGTGTTAACAATTGGATCCTCCAGAGTTTTTTCTTTCCAACTTTTCACAATTTGATCAAGTTAAACAAGCTTTTGCACTTCCTTTCCAAAATTAAGATTATTGTTTTTAAATTGAACAATTGTGTTTTGTGTTTTACTTTTCTTAGATTGTAAGGCTTCGTGGTATGCTTGACCACTTAACGCATGGATAGGTCTACGAAGATTGGGTTTGGTTTTACAAGATGAAACAACAGATGCTACATCTTCTTCTTCTTCTTCAGACAAATCAGCATTCAATTCTTCCATCTGTAATAATGGTGCCAAATTATTGAGTACCCTTGGCAGAAGAAAACTTATTGCATCGTTGCAAGCATTTGGTTCTCCTGGAGTTTTAGTTGCAATTTTAAAAGAGTCTGGTGAAAATGAATTGACGTCTCTTCCACATCTACTAATTGTTAAATCATACACCCCTGGAATTCCAGTGTCAAAGTCTCTCAGCACGTAATCGGTGTCATGAAATTTAGGATGCAAATATTCAGCAAGTTCAGAGCTGACGTAGTTGGATTGACTTGTGTACACAACAAGGTCAACCACATACTCTTTTATTAGATCCTTTAAACTTTGAGTTAGAACTAAAGGCTGATATTTATTTGTATTAGCATCCTTTTTTAATTTCAAACCACTAAATATTTTTACTTTATCTTGGGTGTCTATAAGTGCACAAATAATAAGTTTTCTGTTTCCATCTGGTATAACATCATCTTCATTAACAAGTTGTACATCTTCATCGTTAAAAGTCATGCCCTTGCCATTAAATTTCTGATTTCCAATTGTTCCTATGTAAAGTTTATTTCCTTTATCAATCAGTTCGACTCCATCCAAATTTGCAATAAGAAGAATTGTTGGTGCTTCTGTAACTTCAATGAATATTAGCCTATGGCCAAATAGTGTTGGTTTTGGAGTTCTAATCGATCCCCGCTGGTCACAAACTTTTCTGAATTCGATAAATTCTTCATTAAGAATATGCGGTGACATCGAATTTATTTCTGAAATCTGATTAAAACAATGCTGATTTGGTCGAACATTTCTTTTACTGATAGATTTTGGCTCTTTCAGGTTGGCTTGTTCTAGATACATATCCTTTGTGTAGGTTGATTTATGGCAGTAGCTGCATTTCTGACAGCTTCTATCAGACCTGACGTTGCAAATTTCAATTTCGTCATCACAAGAGTGTAAATGTTGACCAGTGGTTTCCGTGACTTGCCTTTGTGTTGTTTGTTGCCGAACTTGTGGATTTAATCGTGCTGTTTGAAATTGATTGTCTAACGCGTCCTGATAAAATTGTCTTGGCGCAACTTGGAAAATATGAAATGACGAGTCATGTGTGTATGATACTAAACAGACTTTTGAACGGTCTTGATTTGCAAAATATACACGGGTGATACGCGTCCCAAGGTGTAATTCAAATCCATATTGGCACATATTAGGCTGTCCTGGACTTGGAAATGATAATAGCATTTCTTCGGAATAAAAAGGATAGTTGTTGTTAGTGCATCTATTAATAGAAAATTCCTGATTTCTTTCTTTAATTGCTTGCCAGTCACGGAGTTCAGAATAGACTGAAGTTGCTTTAGTAAGGTCAAATCGCGTAAAGTACTGACAATTTTTAATTGGGGTTTGTTGGACGTAAGCTTGAAAATCTTTTATGTTAGTAATTAAATCGTGTTCCAAGGCTACGGTGATTTCAATTGCAATATTTTCGTCGCCAACTACTTGAAAAGCTAAATTTTCAATCAACGAGCCTTGCCTAAAATGAACTAAGGCAATGCCTACTGGGTAGTCTACAGCCGAAACAAAATCATTTTGTATCCAACCCGCTGTTTGACAGTGACTTAAATCATTGTTATATTTATAATTTGAATCGGATTTACCAATAGTGAAGTAACTTCTTTCTTCAGGGTTGAGTGTTAACACACCCCCGAGGCGACAAATTTCAACAATCTGCTCCATTTGGTTGATAAATATTAGTCCAAATTGATTCATATTAACATCTACAGAATTAGGCAACGGGCGTACGCAACTTGATGCAATTTCAACAAATTTAGAACCATGAATTGTTGTATCCATATCGAGTTCATTAAGAACTAAGAAACACGATCCTCGTATTGGTGGAGAAATGGGAAAGTCATTTGCCAAACTCTCATACATCCCAATAATCATAATCATTGCTAACCTTAAATATAATGTAAATGTTAAATTAAAAGCATGAAATAGCTATTCAAATAAATTAAACATAAATATCAACTAGAAATTGTAAACTTTTGTGTCGTACTTACCTTTTCTTGAAATGCAATTCCATTTCTGCCTAGTCCAACACTTAGTGTATTTTTTATCACAAATTTATTACAATTATTACAAGTATAATTCACGCAATTTAATTATTTTAAACCACAAATTCTGCAGTCTCACACAGACCAAAAGAAAATATTCGTATTATTGAACTCTTTTGTGCTTTAGGACTACACGGTATTTTTGTAAACTTTATAATAACTGTTTTCACGAACGGTGTTTGCTTTGCTGAAGACAACTTCCAAATGAAGCACTTTGCAATATAATGTTTCTACATTGATAAAAAGGCAACCACGAAAACAAAATACAGTAAATTTAACATTAAGTAGGTAAATAATATATCATTTAAACTCGTAGGCAAAACTTGTTCTATATACTCATATAATAGAAAGGTGATTTATACAATTACTACTTTTAAACCAGGTCATAAATGTTTAAAATCGTCAATATGGTAATAAAAGAACTGTTTCAAAGTTGTATATTAAGGACACTATTCTACAGCATGATTAAGCACAAATTATTGTTTACAGCTAACCAAGTATTATACTACATACTATTTTATGAATACCTTTAATAGGAATGTAGGCCGTCTAAACGTGACCATCATCAATAAAACAGTTAAATTTGTAGGTTGAAGACTTATGTACATGTAAAAATATACATTGTATAGTTCTGTGTTGACAGTATATAGTATTATAGCCAGAATGTAACAATAGCACTAGTGGGTGATAGCGTAAGTAAAACAATAAAATTAATCTTACAACGCAGGGGTGAGTAAATTTTTGTATGTAGGATGATGATGAATATACGTCCGATGGAACGTAGGTACATGGTAAAAAAACAGGTACAAGCAAAGTGGGACAATACTATTAGTGCTGTGTGAGAGGTTGGTACAGCTAGATATTACTTCGAGACCATAGCAAGAATAGGATATAAAGGACAATGATTATAAAAGCTGACAGATTAACAATAACCAAATTTTATACAGGGAGAAAAATACGAGAGGTACAACAACAGTTGTAGTGTCTAGCATTTTTCGCGTTAACATTTGGACTTCTTTACGCCGTAAAATTAAATGTCTTACTTGACTAGGAAAGCTGTACTAGCGACATTATTGTAAAGTATGCTGAACTGCCCCGAGGAAGTTAACGAGAAGAAAAAATAAAGATTTTGTATTCTGATATACATTATGTTTTTTAATACTTCACGAAGTCGCTAACTCCATTGAGATGTTGAATACACTTATTTTTCTTCCCAGGCATTGACATCTTGCCACATAAAATGGGTCTCTTGTTCATCCTTGTGAAGTCCGGGTTGTGTATTTTATTCATCTATGAGGTGGCCTTTCTAAACTTGAAATCAAAAAGTCGAAGTGCACTACACATTTAATGAAGTACTATTTGCAATCTTATTCACAATTATTTTAAGTCATTGAAGTAAATTACTATGTACTTTTACCTAAACCGAATGAGGAAAGAGACAACGCGAGAAGACAAAAGTCTTTAATTGACGTACATGACTATGTACTTTTACTTCAACCAAATGAGGAAAGAGAATAATCGAGAAGTTAAAAGTCTTCAATTGACGTACATGACTATGTACTTTTACTTAAACCGAATGAGACACAGCGAGAAGAGAAAAGTAACGAAACGTAGGTTGATGTCTTGATTTTGTACTGTAATCAAATTTGTACTTGTAAATAAGGTATAGCGAATACACTATCTAATGAGTATTCTTCCAGACGACATTTCAACTGACAGCATGTCATTTGTATATTAAATGTTTCAGGTTGTCAAGCCCTATCTCTTTGCCGGACATTACTACTAATTTCCAGTGCAATTAAAATTAAAATTGAATTTGTACACTTTAATTCTTTAATATTACCTATTGTTATCCTATTAGGTCCTAAATTTCGTTTGGTATAATATAATATTGTGTATATTGTGATTGGTATATTTAATAAATAATAATAATAAATACTGCTATTTTTAATAAATAATAATAAGTATTGCTATTTTTAATAAATAATATTAATAAATATTGCTATTTTTAATAAATAATAATAATAAATATTGCTATTCTTAAATATTTCCTAATGCTATAATTAAAAGCTTTATTCTAATAATTTTAATAGTAACTATTTATTATTATTAGTAGTTGAGTGTTGTGTGAGTTTATTGGTATACTAACGGGGTCTTGTCACTGTGCACATGACAATTTGTTTTTGGCAACTTGCAATAAGCTTAAAAAGTACGAGTTAAAATAACCGACCGACCGGCATCTGCATTGTATGCAGTTGGGGGTCGTCCTTAATGATGTCGTTGGACAGAAACTTGGGTGTAGTCAATGTGTATTAATGACATGGTATTTTAGATATAGCCGTTTACGTGGTAAAATGTTAGAGGTTTGACATTGGGGTAGTCTTAAAAGAGTGATAAGATTACTAACATTATTTGTGAATTATCTCTTGCATTAGTTTCAAAAGCCGTACATATATACTGATGGGGTAACTGAGAAGGGTAGTCTGCAAGGATACAGTTTCAATTTGGCTGCATAGGTAATTTATTCTTGCCTACTGCTACTATCGGTTACCCCAACTGCAGCACACGTACATACGAAAGAATGGAAGTCGAATGGGCACCAGCTTTTGAAATCTTAAGTTCAGCTGTTATGTAGTGTGAATGTTCGGAGGGCTGCTATATCAGATTACATTTGTGGTCCCTGTCTCTCCCCCATATGGGCTGTACATACAGAGAACGATTAAGACACGAAGCGATAGGATGAACGCACCACTCCATAAAATACAACCACACTGCGTGGGTCGTCCATGTCATTTCATTTCATTTCACTTCCCATTCCCATTCAGCCCAAAAGACTCACTCAGAATCAAAACTGCAAAAAGACCAAGAGACTGACGATGAGAAGACTCGAGGGAAAAGCCTCTCATGTTGTTTCTTCTCTTCAACACGAAACACGACGTTGCATTCCGGCCAGAATCCTAAATCTACAAGGATTCTCTTGACACTCACAATTACAAACATCTCCAAAATAGATCTTCCCATTTTTTATATAATTTTTTTTGTTCATTATTTTATTTTTAATTTGAATCAAATATACACCAGCAGACATTCAGAATAATTCAGATCAAGTAAATATCAGTACAGCAACATATGATTTTTGTCACTAGACACAACACAATAAAAATGTAGGAAAGTTCTTACAAATTATTACAATGTATAGACTTTTATATTGATTTATGCCATTATATTATTAGTATAGCTTGTGTATACACAGCTGTCAAACATACAGCAATTCATGATGCTGCTAACCTTTAAACAAAGAAATACAGGGCATAAATGATGACGAACTTTTTTTATTTTACAATATTAAACGCGTAATTAATATGATGCAATACCAAATACGTACATATCTATGTTTGTGTGCATTACTAATTGCAGTAATGGTGGTCGATTAAAACATAAAAATATTGGGTACATTATTTGAAGTTTAGCTTATGGCTTCGACACGTGTCATTGTTGTCAAGGAAAGGTCAAGCAGAATTAAATGATGGCATTATTGATTGGTGGATTGGTCAATATGATCGTGGCTAATAAAAGATATTTTTACTGTTTTTGATTTTTGTATAATATTTAGATCACTAAAGGATTGTATTGAGTGGGCATACCTATATGTATATGCCATAACCGTGGTCAATGTCCTGGTACCATGGACGAGTACAGAAGCCAAAATAAAGTGAAAGTGCACCATAGCACCAATTATGCAAATTCATTAATATGTCATAATATTAGTAACAATTTATGACGAGCTAACGCCCATTGCATACAGCAAAATAGCAATGCCCTTAAATAAATTTAAATAGTACGGTGCAACCACAAACAAACTTATAGTAATTTAATTTAATTAAAGGCTGTACAAATCTGCTGGGCGTGCGTTATTAAAAGCTGCGGATATTAAATATGCAAGGTGATCAAAAGAAATTGGGATATAAAAAAGATTCAAAAATAAATCAAGACGTGTTGTTTGAACAGCTTACACTGTAAAATAATAGCACATCTAATGTATCCTTATGCATATTTCATATGCATAATATAATGCTGTTAGGTTTGAATTGAATGAATACAGGGTATTAATATGCTAAGATTCGTATACATATATTAATATGTAATTATGTAAACAAACAAGTAAGCCCGCACTACGGCCGGACGATGGCGTACCGGTCCCGGTCCCAGTGCCGGTTAACCTTTGCATTTGCATTGTGTTGTAGGTATTTTGGGTATATATTGGGAATACTGCAGAAGATTTCATAATTGGTCGAATAATGTAAAATGTGTACGGCAATTCGTTTGGTCATGTATTAGGTTCCTGTGTCCGGGGAGAACTCATACGCAACAATCGACATCACGGTATTCGTGAAATTCTAGCAAAAGCATTTCTTGACAGAGGATTCTTGGTGGAGCAGGAAGTTCATTGTGTTGCTGAAAATGGGTCAACTAGGAGAGTTGATATTATAGCGTATTGCCCGTCTTCTAAAACTGGATATATTCTAGATCCTACAATACGATTTGAATATGGGGACAGTGAGCAGCAAGCGACTGCAGTGGATTTGGAAAAAAAAGAGATCTATGAGCCTTGTGTCAAGTATTTCATGGAAAAATGGAGTTTACGTAGTGTGGAAGTCGTTGGTTTGTATGTAGGTGCGCGGGGCACGATAACAAGTTTTTTCAAGTCGTGGGCTAAATCTTTTGGAATAAAACAGACAGTCTTGGATGACATTTTACTGTTTGCGCTAAGAGGATCAATTCAGATTTATAATTATCATTTATATGTTTAACTTTAGTTGTATAAACTTACTTATTTAAAAATTTATTCATGTCAATTAAGAAAGTGATGGTATGTATACTGAGCTGTATAGCAATTGCAATTGTGCAACAGTGACTTAATAAAGTTTTTTTCTCTCTCTCTCTCTAAATTTTACCCTATTATCTTCAAAACGGACACAAGCTAGTTTTTTCAAAATTGTATAAGTATCTCTCGTATTTTATTTTTAATTTCTTGAAATTTGGCATGTTTGATTTCACACAAAAAAAAACAAGATAAAAATGAAAATAAGGTTGAATTAAATCTGTAAATAAATAGCTGGAGGCCAACAGACACAGACGAACAGATGGTCATTTATAACACAAGACCAATAGACACCAAAATAAGCTAAAATCTCAGCATTTAAAAAGTCAAAAAGATGAGAAAAATCATAGCTAAGTAGCTATACCTACCAGTTAGAACTCATGTGAGACAGAAATAAATATACTAATTTTCAGATAATAATTCTTCAAGTCATAGTTAAGGTTTGTAATAATTACTTATATTAAAGTATACTAAGCATTATTCTACATCTATAAACATGACTATCCATAAATATAACAGAGTCATTCTGCCTAAGCGTGTGGTTTCATTATGATGTAGAAATTGATAACAAAGTGTCCAATGCTCCACACCCGGCCGGCATGTGATGCGTACATTTTTATCGTATTGCAAACTGACTTAAATTTTAAATTCAATTTGTAAAGATTTGCACTTGACACTTTTTGTATAAATTTTTAAGTTAAAACTGGCCCCTTGTTATTCTTAATTAACTTGTTCACAGTATTTAGGGACTGATTACATTATATCTGCATACTTATCACTAGCTAAGACATGCAGTGTATTTGTTTTGTAAACCTTTGTATTTTCATTATAAACGTACCCTGAAATTTGCCGATTACCTTCAAATACTTAGAACAACCCGCGTTCTATTCAAGTTGGGAAGTTTACCCCAGCGTTATAATAAGGACGATCCAGTTGGATAGAGTCCCGCATTTTACATACAGTACACACTGATCCCTACAGTAAAATGTTTTAAAAAAGTTAAGAATGACAGAATAAATATAAAGCTACTAGTTTTTACTTCAAGCTATAAATAATTGGAAGCAGATACAAATTTCCTTTGAGACACAAGCTCAGTGTATTAGAGGATTTACGGTACTTCCACAATAAAAAAGGCCGAATTAAAAATAGTGTGCGCTTACAATGATTAAATATATAGGTTTACTGTATTTATATTACAGTTAAGTTTTCGCTTTAAAATTAGCAAACTTTAGTAAAACTATATACTATATATATTGTAAATTTACAGAATACATAGGTAATAAATTAAATTATCAATCTGTTTTACAAAGGGCTGTGGCATACAAACAAGAAAATTCGATTTTCATCGAAGATAAGGTGACTGACCATTATTACAGTTTTAATTGAGCGAAGTTTGTGCGTGTTAAATATGGTCGTTTTTAGCCCAAAAATTAACAGTAGAAAAAATAATACAAATCGGACGCAAAGAGGTTCAGTACAAAGAATGCTCAGCAGTAGCTTATTAAATAAAGTATAGTATTTATACTTTATAATAGCTAGGCTACCAACTGTGATTTAACGAAAGCATTGAAACAGTAACAACCAAAGATTAAATTATTACATAATAATAATAAAGAATACAAAACGAGTGTAATTCTACGCGTTTCCGCGGTCCCACCCTACATACAAACCTACCCAATGTAAAGGGTGGTAAATTAAATTCATAGTCAGTACTATGAGTCAGTGTAATAAAATTACAAAGAAATAAATCAACAGGGTGTATATACATAATATAGTATGGGTGAAAGCTACAGACACACAGGGGACAGACAGAGTGTGGGTGCTATTGTTCCTGTTGTTGTTGTTGTTGAGCTTGTCTTGACTGATGCTCTAGTTGTTGCTGTTGAAGCCGTTGTTGTTGCAGCTGAGAAATGTGTAGTTGTGGAGGGAGTGGTCGGGCCCCATGGGAAATGACAAATGCAGGATGGACAAGGCCACCCTTTACATGCTTCCTGCAGAGTCCCACGTAGTAGATGGAGAGAAGCCGGAAGAGAATTTGGACTGAGAGGAAGGCGAAGAGAAGCCAGTGGGACCATTTAAGCGAAGACAAGTTTGTGAAGATGGAGATGAGGAGGAGGACAATGAGGAGGAATAAAAACACAAATGACCAAATACGCCAACACGAGAATTTCTGGAGGGCAGCAAGACCTTGTTGAGATTTCATCTAAATAACAGTAAAAACATTGATTCAGCTCATTTCGTCTGTGAAGAACCAAAATGACCCATTTTCAATTTAAGCTAGAATCAAATTGAGCTATGTCATAATGAAAACATGCGTGAAATGTTAATTAGGAGTTTTTGAAAAGTGTAAAATGTTCAATTTAGGTACATGTTTTTGAAAGGTGTAGAATGTTCAATTTACATGTTTTTGAAAGGTGTAGAATGATCAATTTACATGTTTTTGAAAAGTGTAAAATGTTCTATTTACATGTTTTGTAAAAGTCCAATATAATATTATATTGTATTTAAATGCTCTCAAGACATCTTTCAATATTTTTGTAGATAGTGCATACTGTTTTTAGCTACGAATGGATATGGGTAATTTTGGTTCTTCACTGACGATATCATCAGTACGCATGCATTTAATCATACGAATCTTTTAATTAGGTCTCAAAAATTCTTACAACAATTAACATTATTTATTAAAATTACACAAAATAAATGTAGGGTTTAGTTTTAGCAGATTACAATTTAATTGTTTATTAAATATAATCAAGGTTTCGACCACCTACTATTACTATAGTCTTTTTCGGGACTTGTTAAAATTAAAATTGAATTAAAATCTTAACTAATTTTATAGAACAATTTTAAACCGCAATTTTCGCGCCTATTTGCTTACCCTTTTGGATGCAATGAATAGTTTGGCAGCCATGTAAATTTGAAAGAAGAACATCCCATAAATGACACACACTACGAGGATGTAGGCTAAAAATTCTGAGAATTATAAAACAAAAATTGTAAAAAAAAACAACCTTTTACAGCTATTACTTAATATGTATATAGAAGTATTTGTAATACTAAAGGTCATTTGCATAACATAGTATAGTAATTAACTTTTATAGCTATATAGGAGAATTAATATTTGTACTCACTGGTCGAGTTATCATCTGCAGCATTGGAGACCGTGTAGTAATTAGCACCCACATTGACTACTTTGTTGAGCGTTGTTTGACTCAATTGATTGAATTCGAGTCGACTTCGACTTTTAGGCGGACCCGAGTCGTCCAAACCATTTTCGGACTCTGGTGTTGAAAACCGTTGCTTTTTGTCACTTAAGAACGTAATGGCTATTGTCTCGTACAGAATTGCAAGGAGAGCGAGCACCTGCAAAATGAATTACAATGAAATAATTAATTAAACACTTTTTGAATTATTCCTAAATTATAATAGCAACATTTAGCAATATTTTTTCAATAAAAAATTATATATACTGCAACTGCAATTAATTCAAAATAAATTATTATATCAGCCAGCATGAGGTGTGTTACATCAGTGGATTGATTAAATTGTAATAATAGTATTATGGAAATGAATAATTTGTATTAATTCCTAATTTTAATTTTATTTTAATTTTATTTTAGTTTAATTATTAGTGTCCTTCATTGTAAAGCAGTACATTTGTATTGAATGAACCTGGCACTTGAATAACGTTCACTCAAACTCAAACTCAATTATAGTAATAATTTACAGTAATCATAAAATTGTTCAATAATCAGTTGTAAAACTTACAAAATCAATTAATGAGATTATTTTGACAATTTGGTACTTTTCCATCCTTATCTTTCCGGATCCGAAAACTGCATATATAGTGAATGAAGTAAAATATGAGAATGGCTTGATAAATTTTAATTATTTCATAATATTATGCTAGTTCACATTGGGTGATTTTTAAGTGTTTTTGGTAGATATATAGAGGAATACATTCCGTTCCAGTTGAAGAAGCGTGAAGTTGAAGTACAGTCAAGTCTAATTACGTCCAAATAATGCACAAAGGGTAAAATAATAATGAAACGGTAAAAAAACGGAAACGGAGAGAGACACAACGGAATAAGACGGGAAGCGACAACTATCCGACAAAGGTGACGAAAAATTGTCAATCTTCAAAGTGATCAAAGTTTGAAGGGAAAACTTTTAAAATGTGGGATTCCCGCGTCTTGCTTTTTACATTGCCAATAATTCCCAATGTCATGTCAGTGCCAATATTCATGGTGAATCCTGAAGATCGGATGCTAGCTGACTGACTGACGATGACGATGACGATGCCCGAGACGGTGGGTACATAACGTAGTACCAGTACCAGTACCAGTACCAGGAAGCCCCTGTGCCCAGAACAAGAACAACCCACACTTTTCTTCAAAAATGTTTAAGACATAATATGAAAACTACAAGAGAATATGGCTCTAGATATGTTGTGAATGTTAATGTTGAGCAGATATGCTGCTCCTACAAAAGACTATACTGATAAATATGCACCAAGTAAATTCTGCAATGCTCTTCAATTTCAATTTTTCGATTCGGAAAACCTTGCCAAAAAATTATTTTTAGCTTCTCACAATTTTTGATTGTCTACGTGCCTAGGGACTCGGGACAAGCAAGAAGCATAAGGCAGGCAGCAGCAGCAGGAAGACGTCACATCACATCACAATCCCATCACAAGTCCCACACATATCCCAAACCAAACAAAAACATTCAGGAAATACGGAGAAAAAAAAATGATAAAATGCAAAAACAATATCATCCTTGCAATTCCCTGTAAGTGTTTCTTCATTATACAATACATATGCCTACATTAGTTTGACATTGGGGTTTATCATTGTAAGAATTTCATTTTTATTAAAATACATTTTCAAAAATTCAACAATTTCCCGCACAGTAACTTAGTACAACACAAACAGAGTACAGTCCATATTTTTTAGGTAATTATACATAGCTAATTACACACATTCAATCCTCACTCAATTTCAATAGTTATTTGCATTAGTATGTTTTTCAAAGTTAAGTATATTATTGGTAGTAATAATGGCAGATTCGCGGAATCAAAATTTTAAATATTATTTTAAAGTACTATATTATATAATATTATGTTGGTTGATTGTATATATTTATTTTATTTATTGTCATTTTTTTTGTATTGTAGAATGAATCAGCACGATCCGTCATGCGTCATAATGAAAACTGGACATGAAAATTTGACACATTATCAATATCAATTAAACTTGAGCAGGTTGAACTTGTAGTCCATTCTGACTTCCCTTCATCACATTCACGTAGATGGGGTTCAAAAGTCCGGTTTGAGAGGCGGTCTTTTCCTTATTGGCGAGAGCCGAAGCGCTCACCACAATCAGGGAGGAGGATGGGGGGAGGACACGTGGGAAGAACTTTTCACGCTTTATTTTGTCCCGGTTGAATTCGACACAGGTGAGACCACAGAGACGGAAACCGATCTCAAGCATGAGGTAGGTTATGGTGAAGCCATAGAATTCATCCATCTGATTACTCAGCGCAAAAACGGGGACGCCCGCACCGATGAGAACGATGAGGAAGCCAATGGACCAGAGCTGCCATGTCGTGATTCTCTTGAAATACTTGAGTGGCCGAGATTCAAACTAAATTCACACCCAAAAACCATTCAGAATTGAAAGTTAAACTAGCGTTGAATTAGCTTATAGGTTTTTATCAAAAATTTTGAATTTAAAAATTTGAAAATCATAAATACCTTGGTCGCACTGCTAAATAAGTTAATGGCCATGAGTCCCTGTCCCAGTAGGAGAACGAAAACGACGCCCCATGCAAAATAAAAGAATTGATTGCCTGGGTAGAGTTGGCCATTAACTCTGTAAGGCTCTCCACTCCGCCCCTCTGACAGAACGAAAACGTCCAACATGATTCCCACCGTTGCTAACGTCTTCAAACGTGAGAGAAATTGATACATTCAAAATTCGAGTCAAAATTTTACATAATTATTTTATTCCTTTTTAAACTTGTATGTACTACTTACCAAATCGATAGTTGCAATTAGTTTAATATTATTCGTGGCTTCGTACTCATTCTCAGGGTCCATGATTTTCCCAGGCTTGATATCTATCTCCGAGCTCATCTGTTAACGAATACAATTTTACCAAATATATTCCACTTTCTTATACAACTAAATAACGATTTCAAAAATGTAAAAATTAAAACCACACGGCACAGTAAACAGTACAGATCCCAAATCACGGATGAAAACTACAACTCTCTCACTCCACACCACACGCCTCTTTCTCTCTCTTATTTTCTATAAACTCTTTCAACTTTTTTTTTGAATGTGCGTGTGTGGCTTTTGTCTACCTTGATGCACTTCACCCAAGATTTCCAATTCAAAATAATATATTGCTGTCGTTTTTCGTTTTCTATTACTTCGAAACGATTAGTATATAATAGTTGGATCGAGATCAAGACTTCAAGATCAAAATTCTCGCACTATGTTAAAAAAGTTTTTATTTGTTATTGTTTCTGTTCGTTGTTCGGTTGGTTGGACTACTCCACTGATGTAATTATTACTGCTATGCTGGTCCTACTAATTAAAACCACTCTAATTTGATTCTTGACACAGAGTGCAAGTGGAATCTACGACCCACAATGTGTGTGATGTCGACTGTAATTAATGAAAATGAAAATACAAAACAAATAAGCGGAAATCTATAAACAGAGGAGAAGATGAAAGAACAACAGAGGAGGGGAGAGACACAAAAAAAAGAAGGGAAGATAACCAAGTGAAGGAAGGAAGGAATAAGGCAAAGAAGGCAGAGGAATTAAATTTCACTTGCGGATTCGGATCAACTCAAGTCAGTTGCGCCAAATGCCACAGACACAGCCACAGTTATAATGTCCCACAGTTTTTCTTTTTACACTTTACACTTTTTTTACAGCTTTTACACAGTTTACACAGTCACAGCCACAGCCAAGACAAGTGCCAATGTGAGCGGAATCGGATGAAGATGGAGGTGGTGGAAGATACATTGGTAATAGGTAGGTATGTAAAGACGTTCAGAATTACTCCAGTTATAGAGAGCAGATACCAATTTTATTTTTAGATTTCTCATCATGATACGAATCATCCTCGCTCGCATCCTCAGCCAGCAGCAGCCTCCTGGTTCATTCAGTTCAGGTTCTAGATTTGCTTTGCTCTGTTTCACTTTTCTTTTTCGGCATCTCTATCCCCGATCTCTCGGCTCTTGCTGATCCGATTTTCCTGGTGATTTTTCGTCTGTCTGGGTCTCTGACTGAATGTAAGTCGCTGTTGCTGTTGCTGAATGCATTAAATTTGAAGTTCTAGTTCCATCGTGAACTGTACGTGGATCTTCTTCTAAGATTACGATTGTCAATCTGACACACAAAACAGAAAGACGACGGAGGACGGAGCGAGCAAGCGAGCGAGTTACTGCTGCTATGCTAAATGCCAAAAGATGTTCAAACCTTTAAATCTTAATCACAATCAGAAACATATGTCTGTCAGTGTCAGGAGTTGGACCAATTATTATTGTTATTTTATCATTATTATTTTGTTTCTTGTTGTTAGAGTTAGAAAAATTACCACCGCTTAATTAGATGCAATTATAAATTATTTTTTAGCTGAAGGACTACAGAAGAAGCTGCCATCTCTTAAAAACGATGTTCAGTTGAAACGTTTTTCAAAGCTATATTTTTGAAAGAGTATTTTCCCTCCGTCGTCATTCCCAGCGAATCTGCCGTTTCATGTAGGATTTCTTCATCATGACATGATGACGATGTCCATCTGTTAGATGTGTGTGGCAGCTACAAAACAAAGTACAAAAAGGCGAAAGACGAAAGGACAAAGACAAATACGACAGAAACATAATAATAATATATTACAATGTTAACTTTTAAAGTAGGAATGCATTGCAACAGGGAAGGAGATGCATGGCAGTAGCTGACGTACCTGAGTACCTACAGCCTACAAGTAACCGTTCCATTTTCATGTGGTTTCCATTTTCCATAAAATAATTTTACACATGTGTGACTCTGGGTTGTTGGGTGTTGACTTCTGATATGCTGCTCCTGTGCTTTATTGGCTAGACATTTGTTTTAGTTTCCAGTTGAATTACTCGTATATAATTTTTGTGGGATTTTTCGCTTGTTTCTTTACAGCCGTTGCTGTCTAAAATAATGCCGATGCCGATGCCCGTTATTAAGTTGAGCGTTTTTGCTTCTTAGGCGTGAAGTGTACTGAAGGAATTAAGTAGTCCGTTGAGTTCGATGTTATTCGATTCTGATCTTGACTTGACTTAACGAAGGTCATATCTTTCATATGATTTTGTTTTCTCCTTTCACGTCCTTGCCTTCTTCAATGCAGCAAGTGACAAGTACTGCAGAGCATTTGAAAATAAGTATTTTTCGCAATCCGGGTTTATGACTCATGAATATTACTGCATAATCACGTACTTAAGTAGGTATGCCACCTGAAATAAAATCAGCAAATTCTAGACTGTAATAAAGCATGCACAAATATACAAAACAATATTAAAGTGCTTTCAATCTACAATGGTCAATGGGGAATTATGAATCAATATTCTAAGAGAAAGTAAATATATAAGTTGAAGGCTGAAATAACAAGCAACGAAAAATATAAATTATGTGTTCTGACGAGCAACACACACCAACGTATCCTCACGGATTTTCCCGCCATATTTTTTTTGAAAAGAGCATCCAAAATAACTTAGATTTGCTTAACAACATTGTGCGCTTCGTGAGTTTTTTTCGATAAAATTATTTTTCGAAAAAACGAAAAAGGCCTTAAATTGCATATGTAATGGTTTTTTCATCCACATTATTGGATTTTATTCAAAATTTTGAAACTTTTTTTTGAAATTTTTGTACAAAAAACTATTTCAAAGTGTAAGAAATACAAAAAAACTAAAATTTTGAAAATTATAAAAATTTCGTTTTTTCCATTTTTTTTGATACTACAGTAATGTGCCCTAAAATTTTTGAAAAATCGAAATTTTTAAAATTTTCAAAATTTTAGTTTTTTGTATTTCTTACACTTTGAAATGGTTTTGTGTACAAAAATTTCAAAAAAAAAGTTTCAAAATTTTGAATAAAATCCAATAATGTGGATGAAAAAACCATTACATATGCAATTTAAGGCTTTTTTCGTTTTTTCGAAAAATAATTTTATCGAAAAAAACTCACGAAGCGCACCATGTTGTTAAGCAAATCTAAGTTATTTTGGATGCTCTTTTCAAAAAAAATATGGCGGGAAAATCCGTGAGGATACGTTGGTGCGTGTTGCTCGTGAGAGATTAATCGAAAGTGGCAGCTGAAAGGATATCGATGGATGAACCTTTCCATACAAAAACAAAATTGAAACTTTATCCTTTCAGCTGCCACTTTCGGTTAATTGAACAATACATACCTAAATTACATCGTATTAATCAAAAATAAAACTAAAAACTCTACTTGCACAGTGCACTGTAAACTATACTAACAAAAAAAGTGAAAATTACGAATTGATTTAAATACACTACCGGTGAGACCGAGCATAGGTAGGTACATTATTTTGGAAAACTAGAATAACAATAATATTAAATAGTACTATTAAATTGGTTAGTTATATAGTTAATACAAAAATCAAAATTACGTAGAGATTATCATCAAACATTGCAAATTGTAAACCAAAAGTTGTTACTACATATTGAATACAAGCATGCAGCAATAATTTAAAGTAACTTAATAAAGTATTTTTCCCCTTTTTTAATGCTCATTTAAATTAACCTCCAAAATTTTCTTTTTAATTATCATTACATATTATGTATTTCATATTTTCAATCACGTTAGTATTTTGACACTACATCATCATTTCTCTCACAATCATAGTCAACTTTTAAAATCATAATAATTTTCCTTTGCCTGTTACTTTATCTTCTTTCGAAGGGTGTTTCTTCTTTCTCTCTCCTATCCTGTGATGATCTGTAATTATTATATATTTTTGTCTAATTATAATATCTAACTACAGAATCCTTTTTTTTTGCATACTTTAATTGACTTAATGTGTAATTAACATAATAAAGTATAACCTATAAATATATTGTGTACGTATTTAAAAATTTTTAAAAACTACGTAATATTACTATATACTAGAATTTGTAATTCTGCTAAAAATTATTTTTTGTATAATAGTATGTATATAACATAACGAATTTTAAATAATAATAATAAAAAAACAAAAAATAAATAAAACATTTTGCTCTTAAAATAATAAATTATTACATTTGCATTTTGGGTCTCGGACTCTTGGACAGTTTTATAGGTAATTTAAAATGGAAATAATATTATGCACTAACCTTTTCTTAAATTTCTAAAAAGTAGAATGTTATAATGAATTAAAACTAAACGTAAACGAAATGCAGAACAATCAACAAACAATAATTAGGAATTTCATTTTTTCGAACTTACAAAGACTAACAATATAATACGTAAGTACGTAACCACATTTAAATTTGAAAAAAAACATATTTCTCAATGCCTAAGCGTATTTGTATTTTAGATGACAACAATAAAATTATATAATAATTATATACAGACAGAATTATGAAGAACACCATTAAAAATAATGATTCATTTTTACATATATACAATACAAATTTCAAATGTGTACAGTTTGGCTGGCAAAAGACAAAAAACGACTATGAGAAATAGAAATATGGGGACAAAATTATATGTGAAGCTTCGAGCTATATATCTTGACGACGACAGTTTTCAGTTTGCATAATGTGCCATCTGCTTAGTTGGTTGAAATTTGGGTGAGAATTATGTGTAGTAGTAGCCAATATATAATTATATATAATTATTATTATGCAGTCTTCTGCTGCTTTTGTTATATTTCATTTCCATTTTCTTTCCAACTCTACGTCTGTTTTTGTGTTCTGTTTTCTGTTTCTTTCCGGTGGATATATCGAATGAATGTGTGACAGTGACAACTTGATGCAAATGTTGAATGACGGAAATGTGCTGGCTGACAAGCTCACTGGTCTTAAAAAAACACCTACCCACTTATAATATGAGTTTCTGCCTAATCGTATTACCTAAAACCCTTAAATCATAATTACTATATATATTATATAATAGAGCAGAGTATATGTTATTGCTTTCCTAAAATACAAATTAACAAGAATTTTCCTATTATAACAATATCATTTATAATCATAATAATAATTAAAATAAATTAAATTAATAATATAATTGAGCATTACATATTCATAGATAATGATAATTCATTGTCACAATTACAATACAATACAGATAGTACACATATATGGGTAACAGAAATACAGGTAGAGGACATAATTTTTAAAATAACTACAAGAGGATGAAAGAAAATTACAGCTACACACAATCATAATTGTTGAAGGAAACACTAATAGGGATATATATACCTATACAATTTGAGTTTAAACGACAAGACAAGAAGATGATCAAGGGTCAACAACAGACGCATATATATTATAATTATAAGGTTACAGTTAAAGGTCAAACTTCACCCCTCTGGCTCGCGACAGGACACCTGGGGGAGGGGACTGGGGAAGAGGGTATGGACAGACTTGTATTCGCATACTGAATCATAGGAGCTCCAAAGAGCGTGTGTAGATCCCGTATAAACTTCCCCACGAAGTAGACACCGTAGAGGCGGAACAACATTTCCAGTGATGACATCACGAGTCTCATTACTTTAATCCGACCATCGCTTAACATGTAAGACTCATAGACGAGGATGAAGATGTCCAGGACGAGAAGAATAAAAAATACGAATGAGGTCGTTCTCCACCATTCACATTTCTTTATCATTGTGTCCGGATCAATCGTCATCTAAAATATTTTAGAAAAAAAGAGAAGTCAATCAAAGTATTTTTAAATTTTTACAGTATCATTTATCATTAGAAAATGCGTCTTTCGAAACATTGTTTTAGAAAAATAATAAATATACAAAAAAACACACAGGTAATTCATGTCAACACATCAGTCATATACTTGGAAAGTTAATGATGAGGACGGGAATAGAGATGCCGTCAAGTCAAAGTAATTAGTAAAAATTTGAGCAAAACCGTGTTTATGTTGAGAGGAGTGATTAGCATGAAATCGCATCGCGAATGATTTGCGCTTAAAATTATCACCATTGGCAATGGGTACTGCTACTTAACTATAAGATAGTCGGTTATCGCTTTTTAGCGTGTAAAATAATTTGCTTCGTATAATTAAATAGTGTGCAAAATTCGGTATTTTCGTATTTTGCTTTCTGCACCAGTATAACACTATATACGTATTATATACTGAGTTGTTGCTTTTCGATATTATAATCTATACAGAAAATCGTTAAAAACATAAAATAATAGTAAACATGCACATAAATAAATAACTTACGTCATTTGTGGCTGTAAGAAGTAAAAATGCAAAGACTAGCTGGACACTAAGAATGGCGAATAACGTTAACCAGTACAATACCGATAATACTATAACTGAAAAACAAAACAAAAAATCACAAAATTATTTCCTTGAGTACAATTTTATACATGAAAACCATATGAATTACCTACAGACTTTTTCAAGGCTCATAATTATGTGAGGGCAACCAGATTCGAAAGATGTCATAGGGGTAAGCATAAACTACATAATCGTTGTACGGCATAATCACAAAATCACATTTCTGGTAAAATCTCTCTTCTGATAAAATCCTGTCATGTAAAATTAGATTTTACCAGAATTTTGCCAGTTCAGGCTATCCCATTGGGATACCTACAGTAAATGGCCGAATGAGCGCCCGGGAGCTTATTTAAATTTTTGGATTCACAGCCCGGCGCTTATTTGAGACCCGACCACCCGGCTATTATTTGAGCCAAGGAGTTATTAATTTTTTAAATTTACAGTCAATAAGTGAAACTAGGTATTTCATACAAAACTAAGCCTAAAACCACTGTTTTTGAGTTGTTTTGTATTAAATTTGACCAAATAATGTACTAATAATAACAAGAGCACTTTCGACCAAAATATGATTCTATAATTCTATTAACATTCAGCTATTTTAAACATTTTCTATGTTACTTTACTATGCCTACGATAACAGTGCGATCTTTTGAGCCTCCAACGCTTAAGTATATTGGACTGACAACCAGGCGCTTATTTGAGACCCGGCCCATATTCAAACATTTACGGTATATAAAGTCTAAATTCATTCGCATGAATGACATTAGACTGCATTTGCAGTCTTATCTCGGCTTATGCTGCTACCTTTATTTTCAAGAGGTTCCTCAAGGAATGTGTTTGAAAATAAAAAAATTTACTTCGGAAAAATGCTGTCAATTCGTATCTTCATTTTATCTTTATAAGTCTAATTTTTACAAATTATTTTGGGAAAGCTTTATTTTGTACGGCCATTGCAATTGTGCAACAGTGACTCAATAAAGTTTCTCTCTCTCAAAAAACCCCAAAATTTATTAATTGTAGACATTATAATTGCTTAAAATTACAACTAATTTATTATAAAATTTAGGTACTTCAATACTGCAGAACCTAATTAATAAAATCTGAGCGTTGCATGCTGCTCCCTGCCGTACTGTCTTGTAAGAATAATTTTTGATATATTTCCATCTGTAGCATTACCATTCTACAGTTTCCAGAATACTTAACTACTGTACTAATTAAAATATATAGTAGCAGTACTCAAAATGAGTACCATGGACAGAATCAACCAATTCTATTTACAGACAAATCCGATTATAAGGGACTTCGCGGGACCGGCCAAATCTGTCCCTTATAGCCGATTTCCCGTGTAACAGTTTAAGGGATTTCCCTAGTAAGCGGACGCATTTTAAGGACACAAATTTATGTATATGCATTCGAATATTTCATTGTTAGTTATAAGAATGTCAAGATATACATATACAGATATACATATACAGATATACGAAATATTTAAATTATATAAAATTTTATATAATTGTATATTTGAAAATTTCGTGTCGTCTGTATTTGCCTGTGCTAAAAAATAATTCCGGTTTCTTTGATTACGTATACCTGTTTATGAGTTTTTAGCTTTTGCAAAATGTCGTACTTTTGTGCAGTACTTAACGAGTTTCTTTTCCTCTTCGACGACATTGTAAACTGTCTGGAAGTCTACTGGAAGTAGTAAAGTTTAAAGTCAAGACTATTTCCAGCAACCCTGTAAGCCGTGCAATCTATAAATACGATGACTTAGTTAAATGTAAAATAATGTTAATTCATAGATAAGTGAAGAAATACAAAAAATAAGATAGCAGACAACCAGTAAATAAATGCAGTAGTCCTTCACTACATCGGCCCTGCCATTTCCTTTGTATTTTCAATGTTTTTCTTGAAAATTCCCTTAAAAGTGGTCTAAAATTCCAAAAAATGGTCCTAAATGCGTCCCTTACAACCAAATTATCCCTAACATCGGTTCCCTTAAATCCGGACAATTTTAACATTGTAAGCATAGCCAGCCAACCAAATGATTTAAATTTGGCCCTTTCAGTAGGATATCCCTTTAAACCGGATCCCTTATAGTCGGATTTGTCTGTACTAAAAAATTCCATTTAGCACGCTAGAAGGAAGGTGCATTAGTATTTTAAGCAAGTAACAAGATACTTGTATGTAATTATGTGCACCCAATTGACGTTGTCGTCGGCCTTAAATTGCAAGACATAATTATCTATGTACCCAATAGTGTTGGAGCGCTTATCAGGGACAATACAGATATTCATATCTAATTACTCAACTTCGTGCTATTCTATTAAATTAAATTTATGATTTCTCTCATAGCTCGCTTATCTTGTATACTTATCTACATTTATCAACGTTTTAAAAGAAGAAATGTTATTACTATTATTCAGATTCGGTTGTCTCAAAAACTCAAAACTAAAAAGCCATCTTATTTTGGACTTTTGGACCTACCTCAATCTCCAGCGGCTAGGCCTCTCAAGGAGTAATAATTGCAATACCCAATACCTGGCGTGTCGCAATACTTTACAGCGATCCAACAATTAGAACTTATTTATTTTTATATTCTTGAACACATTGATTATTATCTAGATCAGAAGCCCTTCATCACCTTTGCATCAACTGATAGATGTGAATCAATTGAGCTCGCGTAATTAAAATTTTTAGGATCGCTTTAAGCACAAAACCCTGAATCGCTTCATTATGCGATACTATATATGTATTTTACTTACTAGTCAGTTAGCATTTGCACTTCCATAAGATATTATAAATTGTATAAGCACAAAAACTTTTGACTGTACTGAACTACAATATCTATTTTAACTGTACCGTATTCGTGTGTATTTGCTACCACTAGAACTCTGAACATGACTAATTACTATACAATTAACTACATACATGTGCATCTTGAGTTCGGAGTTACGGTTATTTCAAAATTCATATAATTACACGTACGATACGTACATCGGGATGCATATGTGCTTGTAACGCGAGCATAATATGCATACCTGGATAAACAACTGGGCACATAAATGGCTTTTATAAGCCGTGTTTACGGCTATTAATTTATTAAAACTATATTCGTTAATAACTCATTAAAAACCCTGGAGGTCGTCTACTTGATTTTTAAGCCACACAACTGCAGGTGGATTGTCATAAGAAATTCATAAATTTCATTATGTGATTAGTGTAGTCAAGATTAGGACACGAAATCATCGCAACAACAAAATTATTAATTCGCTTTGAAATTACGGATTACTTTCTTTAAATGGATTACACTATTGGAAAGATAATAATTATTCCGAGTAGATAATAAATCACTGACTAGTGGTGTATTATTTGTAACCGGCACCGGTCCGCCGTGCGTTAGCCAAGAGCTTTCAAAACGCTATCCCATGTTACACTGCAGTATGTATATGAAAACGTTTCTAAATATCATTCAGGAATGTAGGAAAATAAAATGCTTACATTCTTGAGTACTTATTAGAACTATAAGACTCTGATCCCTGTAGTCATATCTGAGAAGGCGATAGCCAGCATAGCAGATCAGGAAAATTGCTAATATCTGTAAAACCACCCCACAAGTCAGAAAATAATACTACACTGTGCTTTATTAATATTTCAACCATCAGTCACAACCAACAATAACAGCAACAACACAAATAAAAACATATATATCTGGTTACAAATTTGACCACACGAAAATTGGAACTAAAACGACTCACTATATCGGAAATTGCAAGAACCATAATGGTTTTTTTTCTTTTCCACGGATCCCCTTGCATTTTGACGGCTGGACGAGGTGGGTATAATGGATCCATTATGATGTGTTAATTTACAACTACCTTCACGATTTGAATATACTCACAAGTTAACGTGCACCGAACAAGTAGAGCGAAGTTTAATTTCGAACTTGTCTCTTTTGTGAAAATTAAAACCGGCTAAAAAATTAAAATGGGAACCCTCTAAACAGCGCCAAAATTGAACGCCTCCACTTCTTTGGAGAGGAAACAACAAGAAACGGAGAAACACTTATCACTTATTACACCACTTTTGAATCAATTCAAATATTCAACTTACAGTTGATCTTGAGAGTTGATATGATATATTTATATATGGTATACCCACACGTATGAAGTAATAAGGTGGATATAAATATAATTATATTGAATGGAGACGACAGCTTCTGGAGCTAGAGTTCCAATTTAAAATAAAAATAAACAGACGAGGCCTAACTTTTGGACGAATCAGCAAATAGTAAATGTGTAGCTCTCATCCAAAATCTAATTCAATCCAATCTTCTAATCCAATCCAATCCACCACCCTCGGCTATATAGTCAGCAGTCGTCGTAAATTCGCGGATATACAAGAAGATTTTTATTACCCCGTCATCCGTTTTTTATTTTTTTTCTTATTTTTCTTGTATGAGGAAATACATATACCCTATATTTTGGCACACTTGAAATTTTATTCCTAAATTAAATCCACACGCATAGGGTATGAATTTAAATTTTGATTTAAATCAAATGGACCCAATTTAGCAACTTTCAACATTCAAGTCTCAGTTCTATATAATGTAATTTGCAAAACCGTCAATATTCCCAAAACCAAATAAATACTTTGCAGTGCGCAGTAAAAAAATGTTTACAGTACATGTGAGGACGACGGACGAACTGACGATTGACGATCACCGATTGATAATGGTCCACATAATGACGGAATTAATCAGTTGATGGTGGGAAGACAAGACACTTCATAACAAGTTGCGAGAGTTGGATATGGTATGGTTGATGCTGATATCTATTAGTTTTCAAAATAATGGCAATGTGTCGATGAGACGAAGAAATCGATAACAGTCAACAGACAGCCAGTTGCCAGTGACAAGGACAAAACCGAAAGCTCAAAAAGCCGACAGCAAAACGGTTGACGGTTGATGGCACGACAACGACGACGACCGTTAAAAGGTACTGTGCAATATGGTTTCCAGCTTTTCTTCCTTACAATCCAATGTTGAAATCCAGCAAACAGAGTAGAAATAAAGTTAAGTCAGTCAGCGAAGTAGCCAAGTAGGTAGGCAACATTAACAAGGGCTGTTCTCGATGTCACTTTGAATTCTGTAATAAATTTGTCAACTTAGTAGTCAACTGTCGGAGAATAAACTGAAAGCAACGACCGGCGACAGTGAAGCCACAGACAGACAGACAAGAAGACAGAAGATAAGATGTTGTTCACGCAAAACCCACCATCAACAAACAGTATAGGATGGGAGCAAGAAGTTTAGTAGCAACTAATTTGCTCCTAATTTAATTTTATTGCCGGAAAATCTTATGGCTCTCTAATCAACACTCTTGTAAGTTTCTTTTAGCTTTTATAATGTTCAACCAGTCATTTTTATTTTCGTATACGAGCAGTGAGGGGAAAGTCAGGAGTATGCACAAAAAATGTTGATGTATATTTTATATTTTGAATTCTCAAGGTCTACTAATTCGTACACTATACAGTGCTGACTGATTTATGAATCTATCAACAGAGAGGAACATATTACATATTGATTATTATTGTGATGGTTGAAGGAACGTCGTTTAGTAAGTTAGTAAATAATTAGTTTTGTTCTTTGAAGTAGTGGTTGATGCGTGTGTGTTCAATCAAATCAAACTACATAATTATACAAACTATCAACTTTTTCAGTTCCTTAAACTTGTCACAATTTTCAAGTTTCAGCCTTCAACTTTGCTTGTTGAGAGATGGCAGTTCACAATATTGTCCAGGCGTTTAGTTGTTAGTCACAAAAAGTTTTAGTTCGCTATTGTTGCATTTTTTTCTTGTGATCGCAACCCCGCGGCAAATTACTGTTTGAGACTCCCACGCAGTCGTCCGAACATTTACTGCTACTGGCACTGGCTGACTGATTGACTAGCGAGAAACTGTTTTCTAGAGGGTGACGAAGTGGCGATTGTGGAGAAATTTATTGTTTTATAAAAAAACTTTTTTATGTTGTGAAATGTTAAACACTGCTGATTGTCGTTAGATTGTTATCTCTTTTACTGTAAATTTTTCAGTTGTCCCACTTTTGCATATACGGGGTTGATATCCTAATTTTGAAATGTAATTCTTCGAAGTAATCCAACATTAAATTTGATATTTTTTTCGCCTACCCCAATGATGCTGCGACCACTTACTATAGGTGAGTACTTTGTCAATTTATTCTATAGATACGATTAAAAGTTTATTTTATTTATTGACCACCAAACCAGTGTGAAATTATATCCTATAGTATTTTCATACTAAAAGATAATTTACTAATTTTTCACCAGCGAAATCAGATCCTGGAGATAGCTTTAAAATTTGATCCCCAATTTCAACTTTCACCTAAAAACAAATAACAGTGTTAATTAAAAAAGGACAATGATAAAATCAATAATATAATGGCGTAATCTCTAAAATCGTTAATCCTTTAATTGAAACACAGTAAGGAGAATAACTCTCTGAAGAACAACTCTCTGAAGAACAACAACCAACAAGAAGATAACATGAAACATTGAAATGAAAACAAGGAATGAGTGATGAAACCCCAAAAATTAAGAAAACAAAATGAAAACTTTAAAAGTCAAAAGTTGGACTTGGAAGCTGTGTGCTGTTTTCTTTTGAGGTAGTCAAATGCCGATACCGATACCGACACTGATGCCGATGCCGAAGCATGTAATGTAAAATAATGTAAATATAATATAATATGTTGGTTGTTGGTTAAATTGTTCAAAAAGTTGACGTTTAAATGTACAGAATAATATTAAAATAATGGATATAGTGTAGTACTAGAATGGGGAGCCAAAATAGTTTCAAGACACGAAAAGTTGGGAGAGTCGCCGTCGGATAAAGATCCAAAAAAAAATAACGAAGTTCCTCTCGTTAAAAAGATGAAGATGAAAACGAAGAAGAGACAGAGAGAGAGAGAGGACTTCCTGACGTAAACGGGAGAGAGACTTGGAGAGTGAAGCAAAGTAACTTATAGAAAATACGAATTGTGTGTAGGGGAAACGTTATTACAAAGTAACTACTGACTGACTAGGAGAGTTACACTTTTTTGAAGTAAGTACATATAAGCATAATGTATAATGTAATATGATAATATTATAGCTATTCGACTCTGTATCGTGTGTATGATTCGTGTGTGTGTTGGTGTTTGAAGAGCAGTTCTAAATCGGATGACGATCAAAATAGCTCTCGATCTATCTTTACTACCTTTCCACTTCAACCCAACAGCCCAACAAACACTCGTTCTCTTATGCTTTGAGAAACCGAAATGACGACGACAACTAATAGTGGTCTCTCAGAAACTTATACAAATAATGTATATGAATAGGGAAAAAAGTAACTACAGTATTAACTTTTGACTATATGTTCATATTCTTTTATCTCTATATAGAATTTTATTATAATTGTAAACTCACCAACAAACTACCTACCTACTTAACTTTTAACCAAACCTATACAGGCCCGGATCTAGGGGGTGGGCAACAAGGCAATTGCCCACCCCACCCCAAAATGGAATTTCATGATCCTAAAAGCATGTAAATAGAACATTATGTAATTTACATTTTGCACCTTTTCAAAAACATGGAATTAGAACATTTTGCACTTTTTCAAAAACATAAAAAAAGAACATTTTGCACTTTTCAAAAAATATTTAAAAAACATTTTGCACATTTCAAAAAACATGTAAATAGAAAATTTTGCACATTTAAAAAACATGAAAAATGAGCATTTTGCACATTTTCAAAAGCATTAAAAAAACATTTTGCAGTGTTCAAAAACATTAATTAACATTTTCCGCATCTGTCTCATGTAGTTTCTTTATGGCAGCTCATTTTAACTCTAGCTTTTTTAAACCGAAAATATGTGCCATATTGATTCCGCACTCACGATATGTATTGCCCACCCCAGCAATCATTTCTAGATCCACCCCTGAACCTATACATAGTATATAATCTTAGTATGTGCAATATTTATTAGGAAAGAAGGACTGAATAGTTGAATATATATACTAATGAGATCAGAGTAAGAATAAAGCACCTACTTGTTATTCGGTAAAGATAGAAGGATATGAGATATATTTTAGTTTTTGCGGTCCACATTGAAGTTTTTGAAGTGGTAAGAGGTGTGAGAAGACTTCAATTTTAATATCAAAATTCATGCATCCTCAAACTGTTCCTTGTTGGTTCTTCCTTCATTCTTCCTTCCTCTGTCATCTCTGTATTTCTTACAAGTGCGAACCTATACAATGCCTATAGCTATAAAAGAAAACCGAAATGATCTGTTTGTATTAGTAATGCGATGATGTTGAAGGCGTTTTTTTTCTTTTTTCCTCTTTCAATTTTGTTTTGTGTGTGTTTCGGCTTCTCGGCATTATGAACTTTATTATAAATCTAGTTAAGTTTTCCTTCCTCATCCGTCATCAGTATCAACATCAATATTTACACACACCTATCTAATGTCTATAATAGGTATACCTAATTTGTTTTTCTAGGAAAAAACATTTCAATCTAAATGATATTATATTTCGATAGTTATTAGGTTTTTGTTAAAGGGAAACGCACGATGCAGTAGCTTGAGAAAATGAATGAATTCATTTAAGTTACATAAAATCTATAACCTGTGTCTGGCCTAGCCATGAAAACGGCAAATGTAAAATATAAAGTATTGACGTTAGGTACGTTACGTAGGTAATCAAAGCTTCTGTTTTAAAATATTTAATTGCCGATACCTCAATAAATTTAAATAAACATTTGCTCCTCAATGTCATTTATACCTTTGCATATTAATCAAGCAAAATATTTCTTCGGCTTTTTTGCGATTTTTGTTGTTGTTTTTACAGTAGGAAAAAAACGGGAGCATATAATACATTAGTAAAGAATGCAGCCCGCTATTTTGGCTCCCACCCGTGTCCGTAGGACGGGACTTGTACTTTTGGTACTGGGACCTCTATTGAAAACAACTAATCATTCTTATAGTATTTAATTGTGAGTTTCATTTTTTTTTATTTAGTTGAAAGACCTTGAGGACTGAATTCCATTGCAGACTTGGAAATGAAGATGTATGGGGCAAACAATTTTCAATAGATGTGTAGGTGAATTTAGTTGAATAAACTATTCGTGGAAACTTTTGAAAGAGAATGAGGTATTGAGTGGCAAGGTACTAATGATATATGTTAGGTGAGTGAGAAAAAGTAATAAAAATGTAAAAAGAAAAAAATGGGGCAGGTTTCAACATTTATTAGTCGGCATCGGCGGCTGGTACATATATGCTCATCGCGGCTGCTGCTGCGTGTTGAGTATCATTCCAAAGTCCCAAAATCTTCCCTTTTTTCAGGTTCTTCCTCTTTTACACGTCTCATATCCCCTCCCCTGGTGCTACCCTTATTAATAAAATCATATTTCTATGGTCTATTCTGTATAAAAAAATGTGAATAAAATGAACTTTTTGAAGTTCGCTAATATTAATTTGTAGGTTAAATTGTGCAGTCAGAAATGTAAAAATAATGTAGTGTATATAATGTAAACTTCAATTCAATCCAGCCTTTTCCTACCTACCTACATGTTTTTCCTTAAAGTAAAGTGTATTTTAGAACTTTAGCATTACTGACATTGCATTGCTTGGGTCTTTCTCTTTCACAATCGCTGGGTAAAAATGTACCAACAGTCAGTCCAACAACAACTGGCGTATTCTGACTTCTGACTGAGCCGAGCACTGTACTCTGTGAAGGGGTGTGTAGAATGAAATGGGATGTAATTTTAAATATATTTGCGTCATTGCAGATTGGATTTTTCAAATTTAATTTCAAGTTGGGACGCCCAAAAGTCAAGCCTAGGAAATACATAAAAGCAAAAGTGTCAACGTGAAGTCATCCGGATAAATAAAAGTAACGCTCCAGACATACTTTTTTTTTGTATTTTTCTCATTCGTACAAATACCTCGTTTCTATTTACAACACTCACTCACTATGTACGGTTTACGTACATAAGGTACATTTCTTTGACTATTATTATCAACTCAAGTTTTGTTTTTTCTATTCATGTAAAACTATATGGTCGAAAAGTCGAAACCTATTAGTACAAAAGTACAGCTAATTTTCATAAAAAATTTATATATTAGTTCATTGATATTTTTTCTTATTTTCTTTTCTCAGGTTGATAACTTGTCAGGATCTCGAATTCAAAAGACCTCTTCTGGTTTAGCTCTTAATTCTTAAATCAAAGACAATTTTAAATAAGAAACATTATAAAATCATAAAATGTGGGGATGAAGCTTAAAAAGTTAAAAAGAAAGAATGAAGGAGGAGATTTAAGTTGATCTGATAGCGATCTTTCCCAAATGTTTTCCATTCCAAATGTCAGAAATGTGTCTTCTTGTCAAATGTTTAAATGTCTTGTCAACTTATTTCATGTACGTAGTTTAATCTAAATGTGAATATTCTATTCACATGCCTATGAAAACTGCTGACAGTGTGGGGGAGCGAGGAATACTCATTGGTTCAGCTCCAGCTCCTTACACACTTTTTTATTCTAACTCAAAATTGTTTACGTTCTTTTTCAAACTGTCAAATCTAGCTAGAGTTTTTTTATATTGCAGTACATTGTAATATTTTACTGCGATCAGAACTTGCATTTAAAATCAGGCTAAAAAATAGTGTTGGTTTCATATTAAGATGGAAAAATATATGGCATTATAATATTATAGGCATTTATAATTATGTAAATACATATTTAAATCGAGAAAATCCTAGTCAGAACATTATTATTTCATGTAAAGAACTATGGATCCTGGAATTTCAATCTGTGTCGCAATTATCCATGTTTTCCTAATACGTTGTGAAATATGACATAGTAAAAGTGCTATAAAATTCGAAAATAATTCACACACATTAAATCCAGATTGTAGAGTTTTGTTTGGTATTTAAATGTAAATTCAAATATGTAAAAAAACACATACAATTTGCAAAATGCAAAGTGCACCCACACTCTCCTATAATATGTGTAGTACATTACTATATACACTCACGTACACTCACTCACTCCATGGAGAGCGTAATAAAAATAAAACCGTCATATAAATCTCAACTTCTCTCAACTCAAGCCAAATTACCATAGCATAAGAAAGTATCCTTATCCTGCTCAACTATCTGTATAACCATCAAGATCAACTCAAACATATTATAAGGTATGTACATACGTCAATGTTATTCCCTTTAGTAATTTCAGCATTACAGATTACAAATACAGATAGTCATATAGTCCTCCATCCCCATAATATAAATGTATTCTTCAACTCTTTCATTTTTGCATCAAGCAAGAATCGAGCAGTCAAATGCATGGCATGATCATATGACTTATGTGATTTCTTACTTCCCTTTTCCTTCCACTACTGCATAATATATTGCTCATTTTTGAAAATTCAGAATATGGCATCTACTTAATAATTTTTGAAAAATTCAACAAGCTGCCACTTCTTCAGCTTAAGTTCCTTAAAAAAAAAGAAAATAGTCTTCATAAATTAATTTATTGCAGAATTAATTTATTTTAGGAAGAGAAAAAGTTTAATATACGACGTTTTTTGTATATTTATTTCTACAATATTAAGTAAGAATCAGCAGAGCACATGCTAGATAGTACATTTTGCTCCCCGCTGCTGTAAATCAAACTAATAGCAAAGGTAGACAGTGGCAGTACACTTGCCTCAAGGAAGGATTTATTTGAGATGCAATATGTTTGTTTGTTCGTTCGTATACAATTTTCACTTATTTTCTCCCATATATTTTATTTAGAGTTGTTGTAATTTTAATCTAAAAGGTGGTATTGGCATCTTCAATAATTAATGTATTTACACTGTACTCGCAAGTATTATATCATGTTAACATTCATAAATAATGTATTTCTTATTTCTAGTGCGATGTATACCTCGACCATTTATCAGTAACTGTCAAGTCTAGTCAACAGTTGCCTCACGAATATTATCATCAGTGAAATAATAATATCAATTAATTCTCTCTCAAAATAACAAAAGCTTCTTCAAAAATGTGAAAGTTCAAATCTAAAATATTTTTCATTTAAAATATCCAAGCACCCAAGTGGATCGTTGATGTATGGAAACGAATCCGAAACGAACATGAAGAAGACGACCCATGGGGCTAACTGCCAAACTGTAGCCAAACCAAAACCAAGAAGGCAACAGCCAACACAACAGAAAACAGAGCAAAGTCAAAACATCAAATACTAAAAAACCCAACGCCTATAGACTAAAAAAAACTGAAAACTACATAATAATTATTACATACATGATACATACATGTGTTGTACAACCAACATTAGCATTAGTATTGCATAAGTAAGAACTTTAAAACTGTATATTTTATGATCTTACTTATGTAAATACCTATACGTACCTCATCTACCAAACCTTATTTCAACTAACATCCAAGTGACGAGCTGAAATGAAAATACATTTATAGATCTTACTCTCCCATATATTCACGCATCATCAGATCCTTATCAACTCAACTGACTTGGGATTGAAGGGAACACCGAACTCGGAGCTAAACGGATACACCGAAAAACCGAAACTGGATACAAAATCCGGAATCATCATGGTCTCACATTAAATTTAATGAAACTATCAAGTAGACAGCCAGACGTCAACTACTCACAATCCGAAGCTTCCAATTCCAACAGGTTATCTACATATCTCACAAGTCTAGAATTGTAGCGTACTATTACAGACAGATATTCCCCCCACATAGTCTACTAGTGCGATTACACGCTGTGCTGCTCTCTTATCTCCTGCTGCTCCTTTTGGACTACGGAATCCTGAATCACTGTGTAATGCACTAGAAACCGTACTTAAAAAATAAACAATAATTTTTTTTAGTAGCTACCTATAGGTGAGATGGTAGGTACTGTATTTCTTCTACTACACTACCCTGGTTTCTAATAGGTCCCGGATCTCTAATTAATCCCCGGGTTTCTATGACTTTTTTAGGCTTTCGCTTAATTACGCCAGGGCCGGACGAAGGAATTGCTTTTAAGCAGCAATTTGTTTCCATACAAAAACCACCATTTTGATTTTATTGATGGTTGTCTTTGGTAAAGCAAAATGTTGTATTTACATGTTTTTAGAAAATTGAAAAATGTTCTGTTTACATGTTTTAGAAAAGTGCAAAATGTTCTATTTACATTTTTTGAGAAAGGTGTTAAATGTTTTATTTCCATGTTTTTGAAATGTACACAAATATTTATTTTGCATATTTTTGAAAAGTCAAAATATTCTTTTTACATATTTTTGGAAACTGCAAAATGTTCTATCTACATGTTTTGACAAAATTCAAGCAGCGGGGGCCGCCTGCGCGTATTATCCGGCCCTGAATTACATCTGTATGTTTTAAATTTCTTCCTGGGCGGGGTTGTGAATAAGCTTTACGTAACTCCTGGGTCTCTTATAACTCCTAGTTCGGTTGCTATTCGTAAACTTAACGTAACTCCAATGGGGAGTTAATAAAACAAATCCAGTACTTTGCATTTTCATTTTCCAAACAAAATTGTGATTCTATAAACTTTTCTATTCTTTATACTTTGTCAAATAATAATTACTCAAGATGCGTTACTTTATATAACTTAATTCACTCAATATAGCGAAATAGCGATAGTTTACATAGTGTGGGGGATTTTTAAATTGTATACGCTCTTAGAAAAATGTAGGCAAATTTACCACGTATCTGTTAATTTGTAACCTATTTTGCTATTATTCCGACACCTACACAGGCAAATCGATCAGGTAGTAATGGTCAACATAGGAATTTCGGTAAGGGATTTACCGAGTAATATGTACGAGGACTCATCCTGAGTTTACCGATACATTTGTTGCCATAGATGTTTATTCAGTTGTTTTGGATACTTACCAATTAACTTACCACAAAACCTGTAAAGCATACCCAGAACCAGAACCAGTTAATAAGGATTTTTTTAACATACAGCTACATTAAACCGATTTTCCCACCCTCAAAAATTTCAGTATTTTACGATAAACCGATATATATTCAAAAAAATTAACATCTAAACGACCGGTTGGCGTGATCTTTGAAAGATTATTGTGAAGATATTTTCTCAGGATGTATAGGTAAACACAGATACCTTGGTAAAAAAACGTATAATTTATTGGTATGCGTATACACTATTTTATTCCTGTTGTAAGGTCGTAAACGCCACGTTGTTGTGTAGGTAGTAGCTACGTTTAAATTTTCTTTGGTTTTTGTTTCAGTATCTCCCAATAGAATTCAAAATAGGCTATCACACCCTTTCATTTAATGGGAGATAGATCAATCTGCAATGATTGTAACGATTAACTGGGAGAAAGAAGGAAAGAAGGGGGTTTGAGGAGAGACGGAGTAAATTGAGAGGATGGAAAGCCATACCAGACCGTATAACATACCATACCATACCATTACCATGGCCAAGATTGTAAATATTCTCAATTTGACGTCAGCGTATATCTTGCAGTTAAGTTCCTTCGTAACTCACCGACTTTTTTATACAGGGCTTCTACAGCTTTCTTTAATCTTCATCTTCAAGGTTGATTTAATTACAATGAATCTCTGTACAAAATCAAAATCTCATCATATTAATAATATACATTGATTTACATAGTTCAAAGTGACGTAGTAAGGTTATGCTCGTAAATATAGCAGATTTAAAACTATGATGTATATAATGGTATTTCAAAGTATTAATTTCATTTTATTTTAAATTTAAAAATGTAGTATAGTATGCGTACTCAATATGCTAACCAAAATCATCTGCTGCAAAGTCAATGTCGTGAGGGAATGTGCATCTGTACATACCTATATACATATACACAGATGCATACAGTATTTTAATCCGTTGTTTTGGCCTGTAAGCCTGTATAAAATTATTATTGCTACTCTCATGTTATCTACTGTCCACCATCTATGATTTAATTGGAGCATTGAACATTTTTGATTTAAGTTCGAACTTTTGCAAGTCGAAAAAATTAAGATAAATTTACCCAAAAAATCAACCTGAAAATAAAATTGGAGACGCACAAGAATTTTAAACCCCTCAAGTTTTTTTGGCATTTTGTACCAAGGAACGTTTTGGAAGTGGAAGACATGTTGATGTTTCAGGAAGGATTAACTTACAATTGACGACATTCACTTTACATACATCAATCTAACATACCATTGTAAAAGGAAAATTCCCACCAATATACTCGGGACTCGGGAGGGTACTAACTAAATACTGATATCATGAGTGAAGAATCAAAACGACACATTCCCAATTTAAGCTATAGAATTAATATCAACTACATATTATATCAAAAGTCAAAACCCACCAAATAAGATTGTTGCGTACAATGTTAATTTTATCACGTGGATTCTGAAAAGTGTAAAGTGTTTTATAAGTTTTTATGTGCTGGTTATGTGTTTTTTAAAATTACAAAACTTTCTATTTACATGCTTTCGAAAAAGGTAAAATGTTCTATTTACCTAGGTACATACTTTCAAAAACAAAAAAAGGTTCTATTATCATGTTTATAAAAAGTGCAAAATGTTCTATTTACCAACATTTTCGAAAACGGTAAAATGTTCTATTTACATATTTATAAAAAGTGCAAAATGTTCTATTTACATATTTATAAAAAGTGCAGAATGTTCCATTTACCAACATTTTCGAAAACGGTAAAATGTTCTATTTACATTTTTATAAAACGTGCAAAATGCTTTATTTACCAACAGTTTCGAAAACGGTAAAAGGTTCTATTTACATATTTATAAAAAGTGCAAAATGCTCTATTTACCTACACACTTTTGAAAACGAAAAAAAAGTTCTGTTTGCATGCTTCCAGGAAATTTTTATTTATATTTAATTTTTTTGTAAGTAGATAGTGGATTTAAAAATGGACATACATATGAGTCATTTTTATTCTTCACAGACGGTATTATTATAGTACACACAGGGGATCTCTAAATAATCTCAAAAAGAAACCTAAGAAACAAATAGCTTATTTTTGTCAAATTGCATTGTTACAAGAATCTATTTATTTAAGTACGTAGTAATCTAATGTTAGAATGAAATGTAGATTGTAAAAATAGGAAATTGGAAAATGCGTTAAGTCAATTATAAATTTAAAAAAGTCACGAATAAAATATTTTAGACTATAATCAGATAATAGCCGTTGCCGTTGCGCGGTTTTTCATTATAAACCATATTATCGTTGCCACTATGTATAATTGCATTACTACTTACATGTGCCATGTACGTGCTTTGCTTTTGCTGGGTCATGGAGAGGACGCGTGTAGCTTAATACAAACTTATGCTCAAGTATATGTAAAGTAATTATTGTATACCTATATGTATGTTCGGATATACCTAACTATATTGTTTTTTTTTTCAAAGTTCTCGTTCTGCAATATGTATGTAATCCTAATTTTAATTTGTACACAAATAAAAAGATATGTTACTGCCAGATTTTAATTTTAATCTCTCCAACTCTCGTCCCGTACCGGTACCGTTAGTACCGTACCGTACACCGTACTCATGTGATGTTCGTCTACTTACTACTTACGATTAGTTGGGCTCGCATCTGTAAAAAGTGGGAAAACTTGGGTGTACTCTTCAGTAGTATGTAATAATATAGAACTTGATCTGAGCATAGCGATAAGGAAATGCGGTGATATGATGCGGCATTTTATATCTTAATATCTGAAGGACATATGACAATTAGTAAAGGCAACTAACTACGTATGTACCTATACGTACCTATAGTCTATATGTATTAGTTATGGCTGTGGATAGCCTATGCTCCAGCTCTGTCTTTAGTCTGTAGCCTCTCGAGATCCAGATCCAGATCAGTCAGATAGATACTATGCTGATATTGAGATTACATACGGTATGACATTGTTAAGCACTGACTAATGACAGTGGTCGCCAAGTACCGTGAAGGAATTTCTCAACAACAAGAATGTACAATTCAAAGCTCGTACGAGTTTTATTTCATCTTCAAAAATTCAGCATTAGTCAATGTAGTCATTTTAAATATATCTGGATCACAATCTGAGCTTCAATCTCAATTTAAATTATAGGTATGCCTATACCTCCGTCATCCGTACACAGTTTCTAGATTAGAATTCGAATTCGAAGATTTAACTCTTCAGTTCGATTACATTATGGGAACATATCCCAAGTATTTATAAATATAAACTGAAACTAATGATTGTGGTGACCCCACAAAGACCTACACAAGGGAAATAATGATACCTCATAATAACATGTCGTTCACAACAGATAAAGAATGGGCTGGAACTGATATAACAATACTGATACTGATAATACAAATTAATTCAGTCCACAAAGACGTGCTATACAAAGAGGTTGGATTTGGATATTGCTTGTGAGAGCAAACTACCGTTTACTAATAAAACTTTTTTATTCCATATAATACTGATACATACATGCAAATAGGTTTTGGGAGAACACAAAAACAAATGTGTCTCATATCGTCTGTGAAGAACTAAAATGACCCATATCCATTTGTAGCCAAAAACAATATTCACTATCTACAAAAATAGTGAAACATGTCTTGAAAGTATTTAAAAAGAATATTTTGCACTTAAAAAATATGTAAATAGAGCATTTTACACTTTTCAAAAACATGTTAATAGAATATTTCACACTTTTCAGAAACATTCAAATAGAACATTTTACACTTTTCAAAAACTCCTAATTAAAATTTTACGCATGTTTCTTATTTTGTTTTTATGGCATATTTCATTTTGATTCTAACTTAAATTGGATATGGGTCATATTGGTTCTTCACAGAGGATATGTTTCAAGACCAAGATGAAGATTTGTTAAAACAGACCAGAGCGGACATGTTGAAGTTTCTAGTTTAAACCGCGAGACATATGGCTGTAGGACATTTCCTAGCAGGGCATTTACTACAACACCACCAAACCTAGGACATTTTCTGCCCATGTAAAAAAAAAGTATATTTACTGTGAGCCTATTTCTCCTCATTATGTACTGCATTATTTTTGATCAGTTTTTGTATGAAAAAAACTCAAAAGTTTTGAATTTCCTACCAAATCTAATAGGTCAGTTTACTACCGGTTACTCACTTCAATATATAAGAGATGCACTATTCGAACGGCTAACGATTGGGGGAATCTAATTACATTCAAGCTCACAGCTGGACACCGGACACTTTTTGAAAAAATTTGAAACAACCCATTTAAAAAACAAATGTTCCCTAAATTGTTTTGTATGTGCCAAAAGTCATATATCATTTTTTTTATTTCCAAGGGCTTTCAAATGACATATCACTTGTTCAAATCGGTTTAAGTATTTAAAAATGGTAATACATTAATTATGTAAATATATATACACAATTTTATGGATAGTACTACTACTGCTTTTACCTTTTTGCACTTCAAGCTCAAATAGGAAAGCCATATAGTATTGTAGGTACATATATAGTACTTATGCAATGAAATAAAAATCAGTGCAAATACGAGGCGTGGGCACTGCATGTCTGTCTGCCTGTAACATTTACCTACTAATAATAATACTTTCCTTATTCAAAGTCAAAATCAAAATCAGTCTAAAAATTATTATTACAAATTACAAATCGCTACTGTTTCAAACAGCGATAACTTCTCTCGTGCATTGCATCCTAGACAAGAAACCTACACAGCTTACAAATTATAATAGTGGGTGCCTAAGTAAGTAAGTAGGGATGCATATATTTTTAGCGCGCTTATCCCCCCAAAGTAAATATTTTAAAGGGCCATAAGATATATGTAGCAAAAAATACTGGTACAGATAATTAATCAGTCAAAGAATTTATAATTATCCCACGGCTCATTTAACCTCCGTCCCATAAAAATCATGTAGGTGTTTGCATAATATATACTTTAAGCCTGCGGACATGGCGAACATTAATAGAAAAAAGAACACTTTTCTATGTAGTCTATAATTACACACCTAATCGTAAATTTATCCCCGATCCTTTTTGATTGGAAGTAAAAACCTGTTGTAAAATAGTACCTAATAAATTATGCCAATGTTTGTATAGCAAAAAATTGTAACTTGTTGTAACGTCGTCGTCGTCGTCATCTTAAAAAATAGAAGAAAACTTCTATTTGATTTTTTGATACACACACATAAGTGTTCGCAACGTAAAGTAAGAAATAAGTGAAATAAACTCAAGCACAAGCACACAAGTTTTAAAGTAAAATTGAAAATACATAAAAAATAATCTGTCATTGTACTAAACAAATAAAGGAGCCCATAAAACTTTCACGATCAGCTCAACATAGACTGACTTACAGAAGGAGATGATGATGAGATCTTATGGCGTGGCTCTCACTATATATATTTTCTGTGTGTGTGCGCACTCACTAATTTTTTTTATCTACTCTGCGTGTCTTCTAATCTACCTCCTCTACAGTTAAGTTTACACTGTAATTGTACCGGAAAAACGGGGAAAAAACGTTGAGACTTCAATACTTGACGTAGACGTGAAGGTTGCCCGCACCGCACCGGGACCGGCTCCGGCACCAAATAGTCACAAGTTGCTAGTTAAAGTACCACCACCATTGATTCCGGTACCGCCAACAGTTTTCCTCCGGCTTCATCCTTAATTTTGGCCATGCCGTGTGTATTGTAACGACGGCAAGTCTTGCTAAACCGTAAACATTTTAAATATATACGAACCAACGAGTGATATAGTCAGAGAGGCAAGAGGCAAATAGTCAGTCAGAATCGAATGAAGCAACTCACTGTTCAACTTGAAGCTGTACTTCTTTTTTTTCTTTGAGGAGGCAGTGCAGTACACAGTATTATTTGTCATTTGTTATTTTGTAAACTAAAAGCAATGAGCAAGCCATTAAACAGGAACAACCGCCACTATTGTCTCTCAAAAATCTTCTCCAACTTTTCCCCCCGTAGCCAACACACTATTGACAAACTGCCAATATGAAATGTAGACTTTGCTCACCAACTAACCAAAAACCACATATACATATTATACACTCTACCGAAAAAAAATAAACTGACAGAGCATTAGAAAATGCAACTCCCTCAGCTCAGTCAGCAGTCACCGACACCAACACCAACATTGTACATCGGTATAGTTTCATAAAAACCTAAGAATCCTGTATCATATCGTCTTTTCCGACTTTCAACTTTGTAAGTAGTATAGTCAAATGCAATAAAAATATTGCAATTATTATAAAATAGAAGAGGAAGGCAGGTAGCTCTTTTCATGCTTCTTTGATTGAATTAAATATTTTTATTCCTGAGGACGTCCTGCGCTGGTAGTCCTGTTTTCGTGGTTTTCAGCTTTCGGCATTTTTGTAATAACAGCTGATTGAGCAATGTATCATTTCAGTTGTAGTTGCTGCCAAAGAACATTTGTCGGCATGACATTAAACACAGATCTCCACTCCCCTCCCCTCTTCTTGATATGTGAACCAAATTTTGAAAAATATAAACAGGAGGGATTGCGAGTATCGGTTTCATGAGCAGAGGGTAGCTAAAAGAACTGCTGCCCCTTAAAATTCTATCCCCTCCAATGGTGGATCCAATGGGAGGGGTTGCTATTGCAAATGTTATTGTTGTACAATTTTACAGTAGTGATCTAGTGACTCAATAAAGAATATTTCGCTATTACCATGGAAAGTCATAAAATTATTCTTCCACTGTCCCTTATTTTTGAAATGGGTGTATTCCGTTCGAAGTTTTACTGGAAAAAAACGGACTTTTTTTAAAGTTAGAGAACATTAAAAATGTTTGTATTCTACTGTCTCATGGATTTATTGTTAAAATTATTATTGGTTTTTCTAAACAAATTTGATTAGTCTATCGAAACTTAGAACTACTAGTTCCGAAGAATATCCGAATTTCAAAAAATAAGAAGTCGAATCAAGTTTTTGTTGAATAATGGCCATTTTTAATTTGTTGGAGTTGTAGTTTTTCAGGCTTTTGGATAATTTGGATTTTGGATTTTCGTTCATCAGTTTTTTATAATGTAACTAATCTGCTAATGGCGGAGAGCACAAAAACTTCATCGAAGAAAGGCCGCTCAGGGGAGCAAATTGTAATTATTGTAGCCAAATGCTTGCTAAAATAGGGCAAAAGTCCGAGACAATCGCGAAATTCTAAGCATTTAATTAATAATCAGCTTTTTTCTTGCCTCTCCCGCACTGTTAAGAAATTTTTGCCATCTCTCCCATACGGTTGTTGAGTTTGAGTTTGAGTGAACTTTATTCAGTGTCAAATTAAGGGGCTTCCTATATAAACCACCCACAACCACCATAACCACCCTCAACCACCCTAACCACCCTCAACCACCATATGCAACTTGGTGGTGAGCCTGAACCACCCTCTTTAAACACTTCAAATTCCAGAACCACCCTCTTTTAACATGTCAAATGCCTAAACTACCCTCTTTTAACATGTTAAAAGAGGGTGGTTCAGGCTTTTGACATGTTAAAAGAGGGTGGTTTTGGTACTTAACATGTTAAAAGAGGGTGGTTTTGGTACTTGACATGTTAAAAGAGGGTGGTTGGGGCATTTGACATGTTAAAAGAGGGTGGTTCTGGTACTTGACATGTTAAAAGAGGGTGGTTCAGGCAGTTGACATTTTAAAAGAGGGTGGTTCTGGTAGTTGACATGTTAAAAGAGGGTGGTTCTGGTACTTGACATGTTAAAAGAGGGTGGTTCTGGAATTTGACGTGTTAAAAGAGGGTGGTGCAGGCGCAACCACTAAGTTGCATATGGTGGTTGAAGGTGGTAAAGGTGGTTGAGGGTGGTTATGGTGGTTGAGGTTGGTTGGGTGGTTATGGTGGTTGAGGGTGGTTGGGTGGTTATGGTGGTTGAGGGTGGTTGGGTGGTTGAGGGTGGTTATGGTGGTTGAGGGTGGTTGGGTGGTTGAGGGTGGTTATGGTGGTTGAGGGTGGTTGGGTGGTTGAGGGTGGTTAGGGTGGTTGTGGGTGGTTTATATAGGAACCCCCTCAAATTAATTCAATACAATTGTACTGTTTTACAATAACGGACACTTGTTGGTTGTGTAATGTGGACATATTTTCTTTATCTTCAGCAGTCAGCAGAAATAGCTGCGTAGATGGGAAAGTTGTGTTCCAAGCATCAGTCGAAATTTAAAAGAAGGAAAAGTAGGGAATTTGCACGGAGAGGAACGGTTGAGACTGTCAACTCAAACAATATTGATTTGGATTCGGATGCTGATTCAGACGAATCCAAAAAGATTGCAGCGTTCAGAAGTCATGGTTTATTATCTCATCCAGCTCCCGAGTATGACTCTTCAAATACCCCTCCCGGCAACAACAACAACAACAACAACAACGAAAACAGTCATGAGGCAGGGCTGAACAAGGACGGGAAAGAATGTCATTGTCATTGTTGTAGAAAGAAAAAAAGAAAGAGAAGCTCTTTTCTGCTCGTTACAACTAAGCATGTGAGTATCGTGTTAAGTGATAATGAGCAAGACGACATTCATAGCAGTTCTAATCACGTGGAACAAAAAGCCCCAAAACTTAAAAGCAGTTCCGAGAAGAGAACTAATAAAAACGCGGCTCCCCACCAACGACGGATTAGCAATACGAGCCACCATGATAATGAGACTGACAACAAGGCCACTACCAAGCCCCGCGTTTCAACCTCAAGCTCCCCTAATAAAGGACAAATACATAAAAAATATACAAAAATGAGCTCTAACTCAGACCCTTTGAAGCCTAGTTTAATTCATAAGAATAAAAAATGAAAATATTATACTTAAAATAATTAATACTTCACATCTCAGAGTTAAAAATTTTTATTATTGTTGTTTCAGTTACATCCTTACTACTTTTCTTCTATCATACTAAACATGTTTCGTGAAAAATAAACAATTCCTAAAGATAATAGCAATACAATTATTTGAAAAATTATTTATTAACCATGATTAATAATAAATAATTTTAGTTACTATCTTTATTTTTAACTTGAATTTTGAATAATAATTATTTTTTGGCCTAAATTTAAAAGCCCAATCTCTAATCTGTTTTAGGGAATAGTAACATTGTCATAAAAATAATCATGGCGCAAGGCGCAGAAGCGCAAAGCGCACAGCGCACCACAGTTTACTTTACTTGACATTATTTTATTTTTGTAATAAATTATTATTAATACTAAATACTAATTAAGTACGGATGGGGATGCTAATAATTAATACTACTTCTATATGCACACCATTAATAATCTTAGAATCTGGATCTGAGGTTTCCCAGATTCAGCCAGCCAGTATACTTTGAATATTGAAGCGCTTTAGATTAGATTAAGATTAATTATCTCATTATTAGGGATAGGGAACTGTGATGGCGTTTGTGTGTATTATGGTCTCAGCGTATGACTTTATAACATGATTACAAAATCCACGAAATAAATTTTTAAAGATTTAAAGGTAAAGTTTTTAAATAATACAAATTTAATCAGCCGGCCGGCCACCATTACCCCCTGCAGTAAATGACTTACTTAATTTTTGAATGTGGTTTTTAAAAATTTAATTACAATTAGCCCAATTAAATCATTCTCATACGACTCCCAAAGCATTGGACATGGAGCTCAATAAAATTTTATAAGAAAATAATAATCAGTTGATATCCCAAATCCCAATCCCAAATTGGTAGTATTCACACTCACCCATCTAATAGCGCGCTACGCCATGTCTCACATCATTTGAATTGTCTCTTGACGCCCGCCTAGAAATGTTCATAATCCTCATGTAAAAAAATATGTAAATGGATGGTGACCACTATGCCCAATCCATGGACCTAGACAAGCTCAGCAACAGAAATGGCAGCAGTTTACAAAGCAATACTGAACTTTCTAGTCCCACGGCCACTCCTTCAATCATCGCTGGGAGATCCCCAACCTTAAGTCAAGGCCACGCAGGGCAATCGGTTTCAGCTCCATACCGTCCTCAAACACCAAACGGAAAGGCTGGGATACGACCTGTAAGTCAAGTAAAATCATCACCCAGACGGCCATCCAAAAATATCAAAAATTCGAGGTCAACTCCAAAAGCATCGGCTGACGAGGCCCAGGAACACCTATGTTTCTCGAAGTTCAAAAAAAAATTGAAAAACGCATTCAGCGGAGGTGGGGGAGGAGGAGTAGGAGGAGGAGCAGCCTCAAAAAGAAAGAAGAAAAAACGGAATGAGACAGACTACTCTGACTCGGACTCGCTCGGTGACCCCGAGGCTGCCAAAGAAAGGAGGAGCTTAGTTCTAGTGGCTCAAGCGGGGCGGGGCTCGAATCGCATGAGTGGAGGTCAAGGCCTAGGAAATGCATCCAATGGGAAACAACCCCCTACAAAGAAGCCTGAAACCCTAGAAGAAGTCAAGGATGAGGAGCGGCGGATGATGAGGCGGGATGCTGACAAACAAAAATGGTCCTGTTGTCTCAAAACAAATCGTCGTCGGAGTCAAATGGCCGGTAGTGACCAAAGTATTGACACCAAAATAGCAGGCTCGGAAAATGAACTCGCGGGCGCCTCCACTAAAAATAAACGAAATTCCCGCCTCACGACTGCTGGGGGAAAACAAAATCAGCAGAGGACTGGACCGAACGGAGGAAATAGGGCAAAGTCAAAGCGAAGCAATCAAACTGTTGGAAGAAAAAATAGTGCAAGACTTAATCGACAAATGCAGATGACTAGCAGTAGGGGTGTGAGTGGAAAGGAGAAACAACTACTAGGACGTCTTGGTGGTAGTGGGAATTCAAAAATAAGTATGCAGCTGAGCGGAAGTGGATCTGGATCTGGATCAGGAGGGTCAGGGTTCTCGTTCTCAGGATCAGGATCTGGAGGATCTAATACCAAAGAAAGTCGACAAACTAGACATGTGACGGGAGCAAATAATATAAAACAAAATTACCAAACTGGAAGAAATAAAGCAAAATAAATTGAGTTCTAACAATTAAGTTCTGTAAGTATACGTCCCACCTACGATTCCTAACTTCATAAAAGTCTAAGCTACACAACTGGCAGAAGTGGCAGAGATCTGTTTACGACGTAATGAATTATTTATTTATTTTTAATCTAAAAGCTCTTGGGACCCGTCCCATTGCCCAATTATTTTCGTATATTATTATGTAAAAAGCAACTATGATTCATTTTAGTCGCGTAACTAAAATGTGAACAAGTGCTAAGCGTGAACGATGAAAATTTGTATTAAAAACTTTCAAAATTTTTACAGTTATTTGCAACCTCTGCCTCTACAGGCTCTACAGGATGAAAATTTCAAATTTTGATATTCTCCAAGTTTTTGATAAGGGAGCGTTCACAAATGATATCATCAGTTGAGTAGGTAGGTAGTTTCACCTTAAGATGACAAAACATGACGAGTAGGTAGGTGGGTTTTCCAAAACATGATATCATCACCATTTTTACTAAAAATATGAGTTATCCCGAAAATATCAAAACAACTAAATCCTGCATGTTTTATACTTTCAAACTCAGCTGGGAAAGTGCACCTGAATTTATGTTCAATGTAGTCAGCTTGAGTTGTAAAATAAAAAAAAATAAACTTTCGAAATTAAATTGCCCGTAATATCGGTCGCCGTCACCAGAATTGTGTTTGGGAAATTTTGAGCACAAATCAAGGATATCTGAAAAAAGTGATGTAACTTACAGGGTGGGTAGGTGGTTTTTAGAAAAAGTGACAAGCGATGACAAGGAGTAGGTAGGTGGTAAAAACACGAAATTTTGATGATATCATTTGTGAACGCTCCCTAAAACATTTTCATCATTAACACTTGGGCGTTGGTCCACAAATATATTATTTTGGAGTTCTGAAATTTTGTTTTGAGTAATTAGCCATTCATATTCATAATTCATATTAATTGATGTAATTGATTCAGTATGACCTTGACCTACGACCTGTGAAGCTCATGCAGAAATATTGGATCAAAAAAACTATATAAGTACTGCGGATGGGCAGTCAGAGTCTGACCCAGACGGAGCAAATTGGATTGAATATTGAATTTTGTAATGTGCTTTAATCGTCTAAAAACAAAATCTAATTATACTGCAGAATCATATAGCTCAATAAGGATGGCTCAATGCGGTGTTCATTATTTTAGACCAATATGGAACCAGAACCTTTCAAATGGCGATTTATTCAAGTACGAGGTGTGTATACTTCGAGAGAATATTACATATATTCAATATTTTTTTAATGTTTATATTATTTGTAGCGAATTACTTGTCTTAATAATTACTATTTCAAGTTGACGTGAGGCTAATAAACATTATAGCTGTTAAAAAGTAAGTACAATACTTACGAATAGGAACGACGAACAGTTAACAGTTTAGAGATCACTGCGGATCGTCAAATCTTACTTTCACTTAATTTTTTTAAGATAATTTGCATTTTGATGAATGTTTTTGTTAATAAGAATAACATCATAAGTCAATAATATTAATGGTTATAGGACATTTGCTACGCAGGCAGACATTTTAATTTTCTACCCAGTACCAAACATATTATAATAGGGCATTTCCTACCTTAGGCCAAAGTAATAAATGCGTGATAGAAACGCTTGATAGAAACGATTCGAAAGAGCAATATTACTGCGTCCTGAATAGTTAAATACATTCAACTCATGCAAGTAAGTTTATGACAGCATCGTTTGTGCTTGGGTAGCAAATTTCCTAGGTTAAATGTGATCAATCAGCCTAAATACATTAAAATTTAATGGTAAAGTAGGGTCTTAAATGTGATCGGCATACAAAAATTCAAAATAGTGCTCAAAACTTTCATGATTTGAGCCAGTATTTTTGAGAAAACAAGCTGAAATCACTAGTAATAAGGTAGTTGCGACTTGAGACTATAAGCTGTATGGATATTAGTTGCACAGATTTTAAAAGGCGGTAATATTTGAACGGCGGCCACTGATCACATTTACGCACACTACTACAAATAGTAAAAAGTCGAATTAAATAAATAATGTAATGGTTCATTTCGATTTAGTGTAAAATCGAATTATTTCATCGAATCCGGTAGAGTCATTGTAGGTGGGAACATTTGAATTCGTAACTTTCAGGACTTGTAAATCCACCTCAGTGACAAATGGGTTAGTCACTGATAAATTATACATCCCGTCCTGGTCCACGCTACAAATGAGTGTGAGTAAATATTCTTTACGAGGTTGGTCACATCGTATCTTTAAGTCATAGCGACATGCCTCAATATTCAAAAACTGTTGAGTGGATGTGTCAGTTGTAATTTCTTCCACAACCCTGATCCTCAATGTGCCAGTGTCAGCTACTGTAAACTTAAATCTAAATAGTATCAAGCCAATAGCTTCAGATACCACGGCTGAGTTACGAGTCCTAAAAGGCTCTTCAACATATTCCTGCTCCACATCGTTCATGAACAACTTGAGCTTCAAAGGGCTGATGTCCTGGGTGTACTTTACATGGTCAGGTAGTTCGGAGGCAAGAGCTGCTGAACCTAACACTGGGCCGCGAATTAAACTTCGTTCGACGATCTTTAAGTGGATAGGGATCGATGTGTTCAAGATGATGGCATTTCGTATCATTTTATCAAGTTTGGTAGGAGCTCTTCGAACTATAATGAAGCTGTCAATGGTCGGCATTGGATTTTGGTAGTGATATTTGATTTGACCGAATATGTCATGTATTGCTTTCTTGTAGACATTGAAAATGTAGGCACTCCCTTCCGGAGAAAGTTTTCCACCGCCAGACATATGACCGTGATTTCTATGGAACGTCGGATTCTGACCTTCATAATAGCTATCGGATGTAATTATCTTTTTTACTTCGATTTTATTCATATCCGATTGAACAATTGCAATGGAGAAAGAATGCTTTTGATAGTGTAGCACTAGAAAAATCGAATTAAAGACGGATAAAAACTGGGATTGGGTTTTGTTAGGTTTTACAGTTATCTTGTACGCGTGGGAAATGGTAGTTGCGAGTGAAGTCGAAAGTACTCGGATATCCTTTTTGAATCCAGCTAATCTCACAGATGACCTTAGCCTCTGTTTCTCTACATTCGTTAAGCCAAATGGGATTGTAAAAATGATTTGATTGATGCGAGCTGATTTCATTTCTTCAAGTTTCTTAAGAAGTGTCCATAGGAATGCTGCCATAATTTCTTCAGTGGTGAGTAAAAGTCTGGTACGTTTTAAACAAATTGTATACACTCTACTTCTACTGGATGACATTAACATTGAGGACTGTTGCTGAGCTTCACCTTGAATTTGGTCCTTAGCATGAACGACGAGGGAATAGAATTTGAAGTGATTGGGATTTCCTTTGTAAATAGCTGCCTCAGAGCCGATGATGACTGCGTCGTCAATGAAAACAACTTCTGGGTGAACTTCAACAAAGGGATCGAAAACCGGGGTACGCTCATGCAGTTTAGGCAAGAATGTGCCTACAATCATGGATATTTCATCCATATACACGCCGATATTGATAACGTCGGGAAGCGGCAGTGTACCTACAAAAATGAATGTTTATACATTATTTTATTTACTTTTCTAAAGAATTTTGACCAGCAGTGCGAGTGTTTTATACACAAATCATTCTAACCTAAAATGATTCCGCCCTAATGTGGCCTATGTAGTAGAACCTGCAACATATTGAATGTTGTCTAACTTTAATAATTCGAATATTTTTAGTTAGCTAGTTAAATAGTTAACTACAATAACCAAACTGAAACGAAAGATAAAAAAATCAGGAATGAAAAATTAGCTTAACAATCTTACCTCTAATAAAGGTATCAGATTCAATTAATAGGTATAATGAATATTACCCGTAGCCGAACTATATATTACATAGAAATAATATCCAATTCAAAACCCAATAAATCGTGTGACTTTATTCCCCTCGCATGTCCCTATAAATGAACTGTTTTCCTACAACTTGTAAGGTAAACAAAATTCTGCTCATACTTTTTACCTCACGTGTCCCAATGAATGAACTTTTTTCCTACAATATGCAAGGAATACAAAATTGTACTGATTTTGCGCCCCAATGTGACTTAAGAGTTGAATACTGTATGGTTCATTTAAGATAACGATATAGGTGACGATGGCATTATCTTTTTCTTTTCATGAGTGTTTGTTTTTTGTTTTCCATCTATTAAATTTTGCATGAAAATTCAAAACATGTAAACAAAATTGTAAAATTAACATAAGCACCTAAAGTAAAAATTTAAAGACCAAGGGCAGGAAGGACTGAAAAGCGTATTGACATTATCCTACAACTTTCTACTATGCCAGTTGAATTCAAACTATAATAATTTAAAAATATCGGCCACCTAACCCGTAAATTGCAAAAACGTTGGAATAAACTTTTATAACTCAGAATTAAATGTAGATTCAGATTCCGTAGAGAAAGTGTACATATATTTTGTATATTATGAAATATAAACGGTTTAAATGTAAAGAGTCATGGATTAGTATGAGAAATTCAGTCCCCTTATAAGTTGACAAATTTTGTTAAAGACAGCGGCCGCCTAACATATACATTGCACAAGAGTTTAAAAAAAAATTTATAACTCAGAATAATATAGAGATTTACATTTTGTGGAGACAATTTGCATTGATTTGCTCTATAAAATACAAATGATTTAAATATAAAGACTCATGGATAAATGTAAGACTTCTAATCACTCATAAGTGGACAATAATTGTTGTTTAAAAACGGCCGCCTAACCTATACATTGCACAAAAGTTGTAATGAACTTTTTTAGGTTAGAATTATATAGGAATTGAGATTTCAATGCAAATAATATGCATTAATTTCATATCTAATTAAATATAACGGATTGTAAATGTGAGGAGTGGGACTCGAACCAGCAACCTTCAAGTCAGGTACCGGCCTCTTTAACCACTGGCCTGAGACAACTCATTTTCAGTTGTAACAATAATTTAGCATGATATACGGTGGTATAAATTCTTAACACGATTTTTGGTCAACTGTAACATTATTTGGTGTAGATATATTAACACAGCGGTGTTGCACGTAGCTAACATATTTCCTCACCTTCAGAAATTTTGAAATTAACTACTAATCGTGTTGAAATTAACACCCAAATGTGTTAGCTCGAGCTGACTAAAAGTTAGTCGAGATCTTTTCTAAGCGTGTACGTTACAAAAATTCCAGTGGTTAAAGAGGAAGTCACCTAAGTATGCCAGATGTTAAGGATTCGAAACTGACTATTTATTGTTATTTTTTAATTAACAAAATCGTTTAACATGATTAGTAGTTGCGTGATCTAGATCTAGGCCTGCCAGTGATTTCAGTAAAAATAATAACTGCAGTATTATTATTATCTGTAAATCTTTAGCTAAAATTCGTGTCGGCCGCTGTTAACAGCTTCTGCTATCGAAGTCGGAGTAACAGCAAAATGAGTTTCAAATTAACTGTAACGTAGTAAATTCTCCCTTAATTTTCTAAGTGTGTACCATTGGTGATTGATAAAAAAAATAATTTTGTAAGCTGCTTAACATACACTATTATTATTATGAAATATGGTAGGTAGATAATTATACTACATCCGTTGTGGTCAGCATGGTCTGGTTCAGTCCATCAAAAACTTACTAAATATTTCATAATCAAAACGTGAAAAGAAATTATGTTCAATGCATTTGTAAAGACTGTGTGACTGTGCAGCATGAGTACACACAGTTTAGTACTGAAACTGAAATGGTATATGTGTGCATAAACAATTTAGAATTGTTTTGATTTATTCTTTGAAATTATATTTGCGGTGATACATGAATTTTGAATAAATTGTGTTGATATGTAAAGATAATATTAATTGATTTAGTAGTTAAGCACCGGACCAGACCATCTTGAATAAAATAGTACATAATTAGTAGCAGCGTTGCCATTGCTATTTACTAAGCGTTAATTAGATTCATCGACACTTCCGTAAACATAACCTGTTGATCTTGAAGAATCTGTAAAAGACACAGAGGTTGGGTCGGAAACGCCAGTTTGTTTGTAGCTATCTGTATTGCCATTTTCAGTATTATTAGTGCCCTTGCTGAAACGCCGCCTTTTAAATGAAGAAGTGAGGCCTTGACTCGTTGAACTTTCATTAGTAGACATGCTGTTAGTTGTGGTTGTGGTCCTGCTCATGTTAGTAACCGTAACTGACTCGTCAAAGCGGGAAGATCCGTGCCCTGCAATAATGGTACAGAATATTAGATTTATATTACTTACTATAATTTACACATGTAACTATTACCTCATTTACAGAATTATTGTATGCTTACTTAAATGAGTACCAGCTGTGTGCTGTTCGCTAAAAAACTTTGTAGTGGCTGAGGCAGTAGTCGAATTCGCATGTGACTCTGCAAAACTGGATAATCTTTGTACTGAGGATGGTTCTGCTGAAACGGATGTTTCATAATTTTTCAAAGATTTTTCATTATGACTGCTGAACTTCGAAATATGCTCTTTGCAGCTCTCATCCAGCTTGAAGTTTAATTCGTGTCTCCAAAATTCAGCTGCTCTCAACCCCTTCTTTGCTAAAAGGTTGTCAAAAAATGAAAATGCTTCTTTCCGATACTTTTCGTGGCATTCTATGAACTCTTTTTTGGTTTTGCTATTAAAATCAAACCCGCTCATTAAGTCATCGTAGTGTTCTTCTGCATCATTTGAGGAGTCTCTAACCATTTTTGTCACCTTCTCAATTGTAATTTCATGTTTTCTCTGATAAACCATCAGTTGTTTTTTAATCGAAGACCCTAATTCCTTGATTTTTGTCTCAAAAAGACTTTTCACTTCCTCATGCTGTTGGACACAAGCGGGTCTATAAGCCTCTTCAAATGCCTTAAGAGTCACCTGCAAATTTTTGTAATGGTACTGAGTTAGTTGAGCCTCTGTAAATGGTTCTTTTGTCTCAACTAACTTGTTCATCATTTCCTTGTGCTTCTGTAGACTATAGTCAAATCCCTTTTGAAATTCGTTTTCTATAAATTTCATTGTTTCGTCATCTGGTGGGGGATAAGTTCCATGGTCATTTTTTGTGCTTACATATTGTAGGTGTTTTGAATTTTGGATTGTGGCTTGTAGCGGTTTGTCGTTCGGAAGTTGGGACTCCTCTTTGGGTGGCTGCGTATTATTAGACAGCTGTGTAGACAGATTTTGCTGTCTTTTTGGCTGAATCCGTTGAGTTTTGTTGGATTCATGTTCATCGACGCTATGATGGTGAACCTCTGCTAGGTTATGATTTCCAGTTTTGTATTTCATACTGTTAACAGAATCATTATTTTTCTGTGCTTGTGTTGACAGTGACTGCTGGCTTAAAGCTGAAGGTTTGGTCCTATTTATATCTCTTCCTACGTTTGGTTTAAGACGTTCTCCGACAATTTTAGGTGGTTCTTCTGATATTCGTCTGTGATTCGGAGACACTACCGGGCTATTTTTTCTATATCCATTATTAGGGAAGGCGTTGAATTGTGAAGTTTGTGGACTGGAAGATAAAGGGAATGCTTTTGACGTCTGTCTTTCATTTCCAGGTGGTTGGAAACTTTGTCTTTTATTATTAGATTTAGTATGGCCTTTGGATTGGCCGCTGGACGCGCAATTACCCATCGGATTGTTTTAAGTAGCAAAGTTTTTAAAGACAAATAGTAATAAGAACTTAATTATTTACAAACTGCTGCATTCTCACAATTGAACGAATTTAAAGGCGTATCTTGCTTACTAGTTGGTACCGCTGTAGTGAAAACTTGGAATATGTATAGCGTAGAGTTGTGTGCGCAGAGAAAAAATATACTAATATCGAATTATTCACAATAAATTAATGATTAATAACTAAATTTTATTAAATAGCAGGCTAGCTCAAAACTGATAAACTGCAGGGTTAGATCTCTATAAATAAATTACTGCATTTTTATGAAACAATCAGCGAATGACACATTTTCACTTAGTTTATTACAATTTATTTTACACTATAGTTGAAAGATACAAATCAAATTCAGTACCAGAAATATGTATGACCTATTTAAGCCTTGCTTATTTGCCTGATCTAGAAACTGAGTGACAGTACTAATACTACTCGAATTTAAAAAATCTTTAGTGAACCACTAAATAAGGTCCTTACCATATAATTATATGTACTTAGGTATACATTATCATAATCACAATGTGGCCTAAAATTGTAAATCCATACTCCATACAGTCAAAGATTATACTTTGGTGTGTGGAAATAATCAGCAGGGGAATGACAACCTGAAATTTTCCAGGTGGCGGCTGCTGAAACTTATCTATCTTTTGTTAGTATCGTTTTTGCACCTAACCTAGGCATTATCTAATTTATGATAAGAATATGAAAGCTATAGGATTAACTGCAAAATATATCTGTAATCACATTAAAATCAAATTAGGTATATATAATTACATATATACTTGCATATTCGGTCACATTACCTATGTATGTCAATTCTCAATAACTATCTCAAAATAAAAACTAGAAAATAAAGCTCAAGTCGGAATATACATAATGCTATGTGAGCTATGTTTTACTTAAGTACTTACACTTTTATATTTCGAATTCTAATTCTAATAATTCGACGTTGTAAGGACGTGACTACTTAACCATTAATCAATGTGATTTTTTGCAGGAAATGTTGATGCTGCAGTAAACGGCATGTGGAAACATTGCCGGTATTATTTCTAGTCTATTGTATTCAAAAATTGGAAAGATACTGCTGTAGGGTTTAAATATCAAGAATGTCATCTCGGCAATTAATGAATATAACTTGTAACATTGTTTAGTGTAGGCTTCCCCTTACGCATATATAGCCACACGCCACACACAGAGCAATAAATATGGCAATAATTCAAATTAGTACATCACGGTAGTTTGTTAGTAAACTGTAATGAAATGGAAGCATGTAAGCAAGCTATGTAAGTAAAAGGTGGGATGAATGCTGTTTAAGTTATTGAAACAGGCTAGAGTATGTAAGTAATGAGTGTACTTTATTTTTAAATACACTTATTTATAAACAGTAAGTAATACGCGAAATCAACTACATTTTTGTTTACTGAATTTTGTGTGACTACAAATAATAACCAAAATAACCAGAAAAGAAAATTTTAATTTGATATAAAACGAAGTTATTGACGACTGCTTTTATTTTTGCAATTTGGCTTTTTTGTGGCCATATATATTCATTCATTCATGTTCATTTTGCCTTTTCATCGTTAGATCATATATATACTTAAGTAGATAATACAGTAATCATAAGATAATGTTTGTATACGTATGGTCAAACTTAGATAGATTAAATGCATTGAAGCATCTTCAAATATTAATTATATTTATGCAATTCGTATTAAAATTAAATTTTTAACTGTTGCTGGATATAATCAAGAGGCAAGCAAATTAAAGAGCACACAGTATTAAACGTTTAACTTTTGGCTACTAAATTTTTCTGAAATGTATTCCGCCTTATTATCTTCCATTTTCTGGTCCAGTTCGAAATTCCAAAAGAAGTTAACTTCAAGTCCTTTTTGTAAAATATGTTCATCAAACTTGTCTGCCACCTCCTTCACAATCTTATCATGGTATGCTGAAAACTGTTCTTTCGTGCTATCGTTGAAATTGTATAAGTCCATTGCGTCGTAATATTCACTATCCGCAGCATGAATGCAATCTTTAACCATTTTTGTCACTTTTTCAATTATGACTTCATGTTTTCTCAGGGAGACAGTAAGTTGGGATTTTATTGATTTTTCTAACTTTTTGTATCGTTCCTCAAATAGAATTTTTACCTTCTCGTGGTTGAGTTTCAAAACTGGTGTAAATGTATCTTTAAAAGCAGCCAGGATGATTTTCTGATTCTCTTCGTGATACTTGGTTAATTGAGTCTCGGTGAATGGTTGCTTAGTGTCGAGTAATTTATTCATTATTTCCTTGTGTTTTTTAATACCAAAATCCATACTGTTTTGAAATTCTACTTGAATTAATGCCATTGTAGTTTCGTTTGGAGATGGATAAAAAACATTCTTAGGCTTTTTTGGTATCAAAGGGTCTAATTTTTCTTGCAGTTCTAAAGTTTTATCTGTTGTTGGTTCTTGACCAGAAATTGTACCTGTCATTGGTTCTTGATTCGAAACTGGGAATTTTGTTGATTCTTTCTCAGAAGTTGCATCTGTCGTTGGTTCTTGCTTTAACAGTAAATCCGTGGTTGACTTTTGGTCAGAAATTGTATCTGTCGTTGTTTCTTGATCATAATTTGTACCTGTCATTGAGTTTTTTTCAGAGATTGTACCTGTCATTTGTTCTAATGGTTCGGGAAAATTAGATGAATCGACTGTTGGTTTGTTTGAAACAATTTCTAATGTCTGGTTTAAGGTCTGATTTAGAATTTGAACTCCATTTTTAATTATTTGTGCATTTAAACCAGCAAGCATTCCAGTTGTTTCGAATGTTAAATCTGGCGATGGTTGTAATCCTGGTTTTGTTACCACAGCTTTGAACGGTCCCGATTCCGGATCTTGGGACACAATTAACGGTACGGGTGTATGTATTGTGGCTGGTACTGGTACCTGTGTCAGTTCATTAGTCAGGTTTGACAACGAATTTGATTCAAGTTTTGAAGTTGTTGATGGGGATGATGGTGTCACAGATTTTTCTATTGGCATTGACAGTTCTTCAGAATTCAAATGGCTCACGTCAGTTATAGCAAGAAAAAAATTTGCACGGCTGCTGCTCAAGATTGTCCTTGTGTTTGTTTCTAACTGTGTGCTTGCCACATCTTTTCCTCCTGAACTTTGTTGTTCGCCCAAACCAATTGTTTGTGGTGATATTGTTACCTTTGAAGCTGATGAGTTGTCTAGTTCTTGACCCGAGTTCATCCATTTTGTTGAGCCGGTGGCGGTTTTAGTTTTTATATCTAATTCTTCAGTTACTAAAAACGGTTTTGGCGTATTAATTGTTCCCGGTTCGACCGACGCGATAGTTTTTGACGTATTCACGACTTTAACTTCAGTTTTACCTTCGATATCGATAGCAATTGTCACCGGTGAAGGCGTTATTGGTATTGCTATATGCCTTGTGGGCTCTTGCTTTGCTTCCTTGAATCTTTCCTTTTCTTTTGATAGCAGTTTCTTTCCTGAGGATTGTGATGGACGCTTTTGACTTCTTGATTCTATCTTTTTGCGACATGAGCAACGCTTTTTAATTTTACGCCACTTCCTGCTTAACCATGATCTCACTCCCATTTTGAAAGATTTTTTTAATTAACGCAAAGTTGTCTCAATGAATTGAAATCAATCAATTAATTAAAAGAAAAGTAGTGTTAAAATTTTACTGGCACCTTACAACTGGCACTGGCACTACTATAATTATCAATTGCCATTTGAGTAGGAACAGAAATACAGGCAATTCAAAAGTTTCTTGCAAACTTTGATTCACAAAATGTACAAGTGTATATAGGTAGGTAGGCACTTTAATTCACAGATTAAAATTACCTGTGAGATAAATTCATGTTCTACTTCCAATTCTGATTTTCCGCTGTCCGTGTAGAACCTCAGATTGCTACAATTATGTATTTATGTATAAATATTAAACTATGCAAACTTGTGAACGGCAATGATCGTATATGCCAGAAAGTTTGAAATCAAACGAATTTTAGTAGTATAGGGAATAGCTTTTGCTTCTTGTGTGTTTAAAGTGAAGCTACATAATATGGCGGCCCACTTGGCGAGCGCACCTATGTACTATCAGGCATACTTATTAATATAGTTATGAATACTGGTAAATACTACATATCAGTGTCCAGTGCACTGATAGCTAACAAAGATTAGCGTTAGTATGTAAATAAGGTATAGAATAAAACACTTCTGGGGATTTTGTATGATTAATTATATATAAACATTATTTGGTATGCATGAGTGCAAAATATGTATTATTGATAGTATTAAATGCTGAAATAATTACGTGCTGGGCATGTAATATTGAAGTCGTCATAATTAAGCTGTAGGTAAAATTCAAAATGATAAATGAATAGGGGTCGTTAAATTTTATTCATGTCGGGTTATCTATTTTTGACTATGCACATGTATACATGTTCGCTGGTACATAGTTATTATTTAATTCATATATATGTTATGTAACTGATTATATCAAAATCGTTATAAGGAGCTACTCCATCTACATACAAGTTTATAAATGGATATGCTTATTTTTATGGAAGTGCAAGCAGAAGCAGTGGCAGTCGCTAAATAACAATATATACCTACATACGTAAGTATGCATGATTTCTAATCAACAAGTTTGGACTAAAATCAAAAGAAGTTATGCAGAAGTGGAGTATTTTCATAGGTACCTAATTATTAGTAAATATAGATGTGTTTGCCGCACACAGAAACTGTAGAAAATAGAGGGAAGAATAATTTTAATCCACAATAAGGATCTCTACAACTGAAGCATTAAACATACGACACCACACAAGACACTATAATTACTACTACACAACATGATTCCCCTCAGGTAAATTATGATTACTAAATAAGCTATTATTACAAGATTAGTAGTCATGTATTTGATAAAGTGATACCTTAAATTGATAGTTCATGGCTAGCAGTAAGTCAGTATTTTTTAATGCATATTAAAACTCTAAATATGTCAAAATCAAAATTCGAAAGCCCTTTCATTGAAATGCACGTTAAAAAGGAAAAACTGAATGTGAAAAGAACATTTTGATTGAGAAACTACTTTCTGGACAGTGAAACGTTAGTCCTCTTGGCTACTTTTCTTTTAAAAGCTGATATCACAGCCAACTAGATATATATGGCCTACCGTTCTAAGTTTTTTCTAATAATATTTATGTCGCCACGAATTTGCACTTGAAGCCGCATAGATGGCAGTTTCAAGCGTTCTCACTGTTCGATCACTTAATGGACTGTAGGGAAAAACCTACTAATTACATAAAAATTGACCTGCCTTGGCATACAAGTAATAAAGGGCCATGTACATATGACGTCAACACAAAAATCCAGATTTCCGACTCCCCCCACCCCCTAGGCTTGCTGGTCAGGATTCGGTCAACATTTTTACTAATATCGTTTAACCTCCCCTCCCCCCACTTCCTAAGTATTGACGTCATATGTACATGGCCCCAAAGTGGTTTGTGCTAGTTGCTCATAGAACGGCTCGCAGAGGCACCTGCTGGTTTTAGTGAAAGCTAAACTCAAACTTTTTTGGCTACAAACTTTTCAGGTACAACGGTAGGCCAGTATATATCTAGTTGGCTGGCCTGCATATACACATTCTGTTCGCAGGACGATCGGTTCTACTGTACTTGTAGCAAATTAATAGTTTAGTCTCCGGTTTTCATTTTCTTGTTACCAAACTTTTCAAGAATGAGTTCCTCTTTAGTCTCTTCCATTTTATGGATTAATTCTATTTTCCAAAAGTCAGCCACCTCCAGTCCCTTGTTGATGACAAGTTCGTCAAATTTAACAACTGCTTTCTCGGCACAGGCGTTATGATGCTGTGGAAACATGTTTTCCTTGCTGTTGCCATCATTGAATTCAAACTGCTCCACCAAATCTGCATACTCCATATCTGCCTCCATGGTGCAGTCTTTAATCATTGTTGTCACTTTCTCAATTGCGATTTCATGTTTTCGAGTGAAAATAAGTAATTGGGATTTGATTGACTTTTCCAACTTCTTGTATTGTTCCTCAAAGAGATTTTTAACATTCTCGTGTTTGAGATCCAAAACTGGTGTAAGTGCCTCTCGAAAAGCAGCCAAGATTATTTTCTTATTGTATTCATGATACTTTGTTAATTGAGACTCCGTGAATGGTTGCTTCGTGTCAATTAACTTGCTCATAATGTCTTTGTATTTTTTAAGACTGAAATCCATACTATTTTGAAATTCGTCTTGAATTAATGCCATTGTATTTTCGTTTGGAAGTGGATAAAAACTATCCTTGGGGATTGTTTGTATCGAAGGTTCTAATTTTTCCTGTGGTTTTAAAACTTGATCGTTCTTCGTCGGCACTTTTTTAGAAATTAGGACTGGCGTTGATTGTTTTTCAAGAATTATATGTGTCGTTGGCTTTTGTTTTAACAGTGGAACCGTGTCTGAATTGGTTGCTACTGGTAGCGAAGGCTTCAATTTAATGGTTTCATCTAATGGTGATTTCGGTTTTTGGAAATTTGTTGGTGGAGAAACTGATTTATATGTACCTGCTGGTGGTGGCCTAAATGCATTGTAACTAGATTGTGGTTTTTGAGCATTATATGGTGCCAGTGGCCGTGTGATAATTGCTGGTGGTTTAGAAATTGGGATGGGTGGTGGTGGAGGATCCAATTCAGGTCTCTGTGGTTCTTCTGATTTTCTCAAATAATTATTTTCTTGGTTTAATCTTTGTTGTTGTTGTAACGCTGGTACCGGAATAATTTTTGAGGGCGTTGGATCCCACTTTGGTGCATTTTTTGGTTGTCCTGGCTTTGAAATATCATGTGGCGGATCTAACTGGCTTGATCCTTCGATCTTAGGAGTGATTAGGGGTTTTTGTAGATTTTGAAAATTATTTACGGGCTCTCCTGGTGACCTTGTGATGTTGTTCGGGGTTTCCCGCGGCTTTTGAAACTTGGGTTGTTCTGGCTTTGGAAAAGGTACTGGCGGTCGTTGTTCTGGAATATAAGATGGTGGTGCTGCATGAGCTGAATTTTTAAACGTCAGGCTATTCAAAATAGTTGGGGGTAAAACTTGATTACTGCTCAGTGATGGATTTGTTTCTAAATTTTCTGACCCTGACGCTGGCAAACTTATTTTTGATTGTGTAAATGGTTTCGGAGTGTTTGATTTTTCGACTCCTAATGGTAATGGGTCAGATTGTGCGTTTTGTGCTGACACTGGAATTCGGACATTCGTTTGGAACGCTTCCGGTACTTGCTTTGGTTTCGGAAAAACTTGTTGGAGTGGCTGTTCTGAATGATGAATATTTCGTGGCAGTGATACTTCTGGATTTGATGGGCCTAATTTTAACTCGGCGAATGCCTCATTTTGTGGTTTTTGTAGCGCTGAATGCGTGTCTCGTTTCAGGGGTTGTTGCCGTGGCTGACTTTGAATAGGATATTGCTGTGGCTTTAGAGGAGACAGTGGTGGGTGGGGCGCTTTGGCACTTTCGAAATTTGGTCCTGCCTTTGAAGTGTTTATAGTTGGCGAACTTTGATTAGGACTTTTTAATTTTGGCCCTGGTTTTGGAATAATGATTGCCGGTAGTACTGGATCCTGAGTGTTCAGAGGCGGTTGTAATTTAATTATTTCTGGGGATGAAAGGGGTTCCATAGTTTTAGTACTGTCGAGGGGTGATGTTGGTGTTATTGCAGGTGTAGGAATTGACCACTTGTCCAGTTGTTTGAGATCTGATTTTAAGGTGTGTTGTGTTTGTGCACCGGATTCCTTAATAGATGGCCGCCTATTCTTACCAATAAGCATATTTTGTGACACATTACCGAAAAATTTGAGTTTTTTCTGTTTCGGATCATTTGCTAAGTCAAGTATATTTGACGATGGGGGTTTTTGGATTAAAGATGTTTCTTTATTTTGAGAATTTGATGGTAAAATCGTTTGCTGGATGGATTTTTCTTTTTTATAATTTATTGGTTGCTTTGGGATTGGTGGTGGATTTGGTATTTTCAAATTAGATGATGGCTCTGACTTTTGGAGACTTATTTGTGGCTTCACTTTTGAGGATGATGACTTTGTTGGTGCAGATGGTTTTGGACCTGTTCCATGTCTATGTTTTGGTCGTGAATTGAATAAATAAGACAAATTTTTTCGAGCGGCTTGAACTGAGTGTGTTTTATTTTTTGTCCTTCTTGTTGACCGCTCCTTATCCGTATTTCCACGCCTGATTTCACCTTCATCATTTCCGTTTTTCTTCAACTGTTCGAGATTATTTTCGTTCGGATTTTTTTTAATTGTACTGGAGCGATAGATATCATTCTTTGATTCGTGGCTGGCATTGCGGAAACATGATGGTTCATTCCCCATTGCAATAACGAGGTTTTTTACCTATAATAGTATCAAATTCAAACAAATATTTACGCTGGACCAGTTAATATGTACAAAAAATAACATTCACCAAAAAAAGGCAACTTACGAATAGAGTTTTTTGTTGTGCCCAGATGCTTACACGTACAGTTCCATTCCACTATTTTAGTGCAAAAAGCAACGTCCGTCCGGATAATTCGAAACGAGCGAAAATCCCTAAAAAAAATTAAATTAATACTAGCAGCAAAGTTATTATTCACAATTTCCAATTAATAATATCTGATTTTGAAAGTTTATGTAAAGATAAGATTGAATGTATATTAAATTAAATAATAAGCTTTCATACGGGTTCTACCTGGTATTATTCTATATGATCAACTGAATTTCAATCAAACCTTTGCAAATCATGTCAGTATTGATATTATAATATTAAGCTATGTTTTAATTCATATAATATGTAGTACTAAGTCCTTTATTCTGTACAAACTTCAACTAAACTTTATAGATAGATTATTATCACAGGACTTTATATATAGCAATACAATCACCCATCCAAGTGATAAATATTGATAGCGTTTTTTATTATCTTTAGTTTTTTAGTTTTTATAAGGTCAGATTGAGATAGGTTACAGTTACAATTGAAAGTTTCATTGCCGCTATGATAAAGAGTGTTGATTTGTCGGCTTCAATCACCACATTTTGGTGATCGAGTGAATGAGAAAAAAAGGTGCTATATTCCATTAGAAACAATATGAGTGAAAAATGTTTTGTTCGGGGCTGCATATAAATATAATATGACTACAAGCAGTGCTTGAATTATAATGATTTTTGCAGGTGTTTATTGTTGTGGTGAGAATACTCACTAAAAAAGAGAATATTATTGACTATAACGGCAAACCCAGATTTATCACATGTATATGTGGGCATATGCATATCAGTATAGTTGTTTTAACGATTCTTGTCTGCCCCTTTTAATAAAACTAATTCAAACTGTGGACGTTACGCTTTGTGCCTTTCTGCTGGTTGTACATGCGGAGTTATGGTATATAAATAACATGTTAAAAATAATTATTTATGATTTCATACTTATAAGTATATGTACCTAGTTGCGTTTTGCGTAAGCGATTATTTTCGTGGAATTGTGGACTGCACATTCTCGTGATTTTACAGATGCTATATCAATTGCTTAAAATGTCACCTGGCCAGTTAAATAATATATTGAATTTTGTATTAATGTAAGTACAATACCATATTAATATTAAAATGTAAAATGTAGACTGTAGAGAAATGGCGTGTGTGAGCTGTGACAGCATTAATTAATAAACTTGAGCTGTTCCGCTTGTCCCAACATATAAAACTATAATACAATGAAATACAAACTAATGGTAGCTTTCAGCGTAGCACATTATCCTGTTGGAATGGTTAAAGAACAAGCATGCTAAAAATTGTGTAGATCTTTGTACAGCTATACAGCCTATGTAGCCTGTCAGTGTCAGTGTCAAATGTTTGTCACATCTCTTCTCATTTCACAAATCTCAGCGCATTCATTTTCATCCGTTTGGAATACAAGTGTATTTAAGCAACCGTAAGCAGCATATCAAATCAAATAGCGACTAATTATGCACATTTCAATTAACTTGAGCTGCTGCTGCGCTAGTCCTGCCACGTTACAATGTAAAGGAAAGTAAATGGTAGCTTTTAGTGTAGTACGTTATCCTGTTGGAATGGTTAAAGAACAAGCATGCTAAAAATTGTTTGGATGTTTGTATATAATATAACCTGTCAATTCCCTGTCATTCCTCGTTCGCAAATGGAATGTACCTACCTACTTAGGCACCTACAAGCTTAACGTCAAATCCCAAGTAGCATCAGTAGTATCAGTACATGATAAAATTATGCTTGCCACTACAGATTACAGATTAATACGTCGCACGTTGGAGGCCATCATATTTATGTGGGCCGCTAAGAAATCGTCCATAAATGATGGGCATGGGCAGCGTTAATGGATTTGCTTGCTGCTTTGATAATGATGGCATCTTTTGTTAAATATATAGCCATTTACGCAATGCTTAAGCTGATGACAGGGGGTCATAGGGTAGCGTTAATGGATTTGCTTGCTGCTTTGATAATGATGACATCTATGACAGGGGGTCATAGGGTCCTTGAAATGTAAATATTTCAATGACATCATTTATGGACGACCCCTAACTACTTTGTAATAATGTGCAAAACAATCCTCTCTGTCATTCAGCTGAATCTAAAATCATTCTTTGTGATTGTTTTTCAACATAGGTATTTTTTTTTTAAAAATAAAAATAGGTAAGTAAATCCTATTAAGCGTGAATTCTCAGTGGAGACTCGCTAACAGTAGACAAACAAGAGCAGCACCCTTGCCTTGTACTACATAGTACAGTGGAACCTCTCTATAAGCACGTGGGCTATAGTAGTGACCTGTCTATAGTAGTCATTTTTAAATTCCCCGGCAAATGAGCTATGCTTTAACATTGTACGATAATGGCTATAGTAGTTTTTTATATAGTAGTTACCCACTTATAATTGTCGCCCAAAGAAGACCCCACAGCATGCAAAACATGCACTTTTACCTGCATATAGTAGTTTTGTATATAAAATTCAAACCCCTCTCCGTTTGTTTGCTTCCTTGTCAGCTTTACTTTTTCCAACATGCATTACATTACACAGTAGATGCAGATAATGTACCTCTGTGGCCGACAATGAGTCAACCACTGATAACAACATTGATTATATTTGCATATTCATTTTAGGTTTAATTACAGTTATTAATTAAAAAATACATTCTACATTTTTCAAATTATTTTAAATTCAGCTTGATATTATTATATATGTCCTTATTTACTCGTTTATTATAATCAATGTGCGAATAGTGGAATATTTAAACCAATTAGGACCCATTAAAGCCACAAAAAAAAGCAAAAAGAAACATTTATAATAATGTTTTTTTTGTAAAAAAGACAGGTTTTAATAAACCCCTGATTTAGAATGGTATAGAAGGCAATTTAATAATGTTTACTTAAGTCGCATTTGTTGTGTGCGGTTATTTTTAATTTGTATTAATCTGTTTTATACATAATATGTTGATGATTAATTATGAAAAATAATGTTAATTGTTGACCATAGATGGTCACAAGAATTAGTTAATGAAGTGATATAGCTAGAAACGATTAAATTTAGTATACAAATATTAATAGTAATCATTATTGTGCATCTCTATCGTCTTTTGTTTTTATATGATTTAGTGTAGTTCATAGTTGTCAAATTACTAATTGTTATTGTGGTCAGGTAACTACTACATGCTATAGTAGTTATTTGACAACTATAGCCTATAGTAGCCAAATAACTATTATAGGCTATAGTAGTCAAATAACTACATACTATAGCCTATAGTAGTGACCCACGTATAGTAGTGGACCTAGCCCTACCCCTTGAACAACTACTATAGAGAGGTTCCACTGTATTTGTATATTATTGGCTTTCAAGATTGTCGAGATATTTACCTTTCTTATTTCACATTAATCACAAGAGGTATATACATAGTAGAATATGATATTCAAAGCCATTATAATTAATTTAATAGCTATTTTAGTTCGGGTTAAATACTAGAGACCTTTATGCAAAAAATCCACCGTAGCAGCCAACAAAAGGCCCGGTGTCCGGTGTGTTACAAACAATAATGTGAGCAGGATAGGGTTTCCGAATTTATAATTTCGTTGTAGGATATTTTTTCATAATTTATTACCAGGCGTTTACAAGAATGTATGAAACCGTTTTCATATGTTTAATCAAATGATGTATCCGCTCCGGGCCCCGGGCATAATGAAAATGGAATTGACCCATGCATCTCAGGCAATAGGAAAGTCAATGATTGGTGTCGTTTGTTGGTCTTTATGTCTGTTGAGCGTCAGCTTGAACAGGCACTTGTGAACTTTGTTTTTGATTTCCAAATAACTGTCGACCGTCATCCTTTTTTAAAATCGGTGATTTATCATCTGAGTTTTCTGTTTTGTTAGAAAGCTCCTGAGTTGTTGCTTTATCAGCATTCATGTTATCTTGGTCCCGACAGAATGCATTTCCTGTAGTAGTATTACTAGTATTAGTGTTGGCCGAAGCCGAAATCTCAGATTTCCTACTTTCAGATGATGGGCCTTCCTGACGGAAACTGCTTTTTTCGTTAGCATTCACAGATATTGGTGTTGAGCCTGCTATGAAAATAGTACAGATATAAACATTAATTATTTACAGAATTAATTAGTGTATTTAATTTGAAAGTCCCACTACTTGACCCAAAATTGGAAATTATGAAAAAATTAATCGATAAATTTTCTGTTGAGTTGAAAATCTCACATGTACTGATTTTATCTGCTGTGTTTTGTCTTCTATTTTCGCCGAGTTCAGGATCACCAGTTTTCAATGTTTCTTGGCTTGGACACAATGCATTTCCTTCAGCAGTATTATTAGTGTTGTCCGAAGCCGGAATCTCAAATTTCCTACCATCAGATGATGGGCCTTCCTGACAAAAACCGCACTGTTCGTTGAATTTGATAGATGTTGGTGTTGAGCCTGCTGTGAAAAGAGTACACATATAAACATTAATTGTCTACGAAATTAATTTATTACATTTGAAAGTCCCATTATACTTGACCTAAAATTGGAAATTATGAAAAAATTAATCGATTATTAAACTATCTGTTGAGTTAAAAACCTCACATTTACTAATTTTATCTGTTGTAGTTTCACTTGTACTATCGCCCGGCTCAAGATCCAATGTTTCCGTTTCCGCTTTCTCAAATGTTGTGTGTACTGAGGTTTCAGTGTGCACTACTGAATTTTCTTCGTTGCCTTGTCTCTCAATTTCAGATTGGCTTTTCTCACTCAGGCGCTGTAAAAATTGTTCCTTAGTTTCATTAAACTTATGATTTAGTTCGTATCTCCAAAAATTAGCAACTTCCAGTCCCTTTGAACTTACTGCCTCATCGAATTTACCAACCACTTGATTTACAAATTTTTGGTGATCCTCTAGAAAGGTTTTTTCAGTAGGAGGGTTCGTGTTGAGATCAAACTTGGCCATTAATTCATCGTAAAGTCCGAATGCCTCAAATGTACAATCTTTGATCTTTGCGGTCACCTTTTGAGTTGTAATCTCATGCTTCCTCTTGTAAAAAGCCTGTTGTTTCCTTATTGTTGATTTTAATTTTTTATACTTTTCGTCGAATAGGGTTTGAACACTCTCATGGTTGAGGTCTAATAGAGACGGGTACGTCTCTTCATATGCCTGTAGAATAATTGCCGATGTTTTATTGTGATACTGAATAATTTGAGACTCAGTTAATGGTTGGGCTGGAGTGTCGATTAATTTGTTCATAATTTCTTGGTACTGGTTAAAACTGAAATCAAGTCCATTTTGAAATTCTTCCTTTATTATTTTAATTGTTTCTTCATCAGGCGTGTGGATAATGTCATCGGTAGTGTTTGGGTTTGCTAGTGGTCGAGTTTCCGAATTTTGATTTTCTGGGGATGATACGAGTATTTCTTTTTCATGTGGTGACTCAGACAACGATGATTGAAATTTCAAAGTTGTGTTGTCATCTGCTGGTGTCTTTAAAGGTTGCTGCTTGTGGTGTTGTGGATGTGACTCGTGTGTTATTGCCTGTTGCTGATTTTCTGCTGGAGCTTGGGTGTTTTTGTTTTCATTTTGAGATTGTTGTTGTGATTCTGTAGGCTTGATTGCTGCTAGGTGTTGTTGGTCTAATTGGGAACCTGAATCGTGATTTTCCTCTGGATATAGTGTATGCTGAGACGTTGCTGGAGGGTTACCTTTTACTTGTAACGTCGAATTAAGCACCTCCGGGGAAGCTAAAATTGGTGTTTGTGTGTTCGTCTTAATTGTAGAATTTGGACAATGAGTTTGCGTGACCCCTGTATCAGTTGATTGCATTACGTCCGAGTCTTGATGTGTGGTTTCTTGGGCATGTGGAATTTGATTTTGGTCAGTTAATGGCATGATGTGGTCCGTAAGTTGTTTGCGTTTATTCTCCTCAAAGCTTTCACCATTACTGTCACCCATGACAAATCTGTTGGCGAAAAGAAATTAATATATATTATTATTGCATGAAAAATATTGCAACATATGCCATATTTCCTGTAATAGCACACAGGCCTGTTGCTTGTATGTAATAGTACACCGATATAAGAATACAAATATAAATAGTACGCTATATACAGTCTATTTAGCTTTTTTAACACACTGTCATATGCAGGGCAGTGCACGGGCCTGGGAGGTCCAAAGAATAGTTCACGGGGTGTAAGTACTACTACAGAAAATACAGAATTTGATTTGATTATTTCTAATTGTAATTTGTATGAAAATGCAAATATTAATATTTACAAGTTTGTATTTTCTTCCAAGACCGAATGGCTGAAAAAATCAAAATATCTTTAGTATAGAAAATAAATAAGAATTTATTTTTAAATTAGAATAATTGGAATAAATCTTACAAATATAGTTGCCAGTTACAGATGCACTGAATGATTGTTTGATTTTGTTTTTAAATTTAGTAATAGTTTTGAGTGAATCTTGGTTAAACCAGACACAATGCAATACACATTTATTTAATTACTCAAATAAAACAGTGCTGTTGTGATGTAATTATTTTTATAATGTCAACAGTGGCGGATCCAGAGGGGGGGGGGCTAGGTTGCTTTAGCCCCCCCCCCCCAGAAGGAGATTTTTTAACATTACAGGGATACAAGCGGCCATTTTCAATATGGCGGCTTAACATTGTTAGCCCCCCCAGGCGGTCATAAGCCCCCCCCCAGAAAAAAATCCTGGATCCGCCGCTGAATGTCAACACAATTTGGAATAAAAGGATAGTGTGATGCTGCAGTTCACTAAATGGGTATCGCCAGTTTTCATATCCCGTATTATCTTTGTATATTTTTATGTACCTTGGTACGTACAGTATCAACACTAATTTGTTATCTGGAGATTAATGTGTCGAGCTAAATATTACTTTTAGCAAAAATATAATTGCCAATATATGTAGATATATGTAAGCAGTAGTTCAAGGGCTGCACTATACATATAAGTAGTTTAGTTGAATGAGAAGCTGTCGAATCCACTTTTTACGTGTGTGCATAATAAGATAGGTAAGTAGGTAGGTTAAAATACCTATATTAATATATATACCTATATAACAATATCTATGTATAATTAAATGTACATACTTCTAGCGCTAGCTCAAGTTCTGAGTTCAAATAATTGCAAAATGGATGTTTCATGAGTGCTCATAAATATCATTGGAATATTTGCTATAGCTGGAGTGTTTCTTTTGTGACTGTAGTCATTTGTTTTTTTTGCAGATGTACATACATAGCAATTTTTGGTTTGTTGCATATTACCAAAATTGCAAACAATTCCATGGAAAATAATCGGACTTATCTTTTTCATTGTACTGTCTCATATTTTTAAATGCTTTATTTTTTAAAACTTATTTCATGATCTCTTACAACTTTGTTTACTTCATTTCTTCATGGTTTCATATCGCAATATGTAAATTAAGTACAATTCATTATTGCGCTTTTATTCTTTGCGTGCTTATTAGCAACCGTCATCTACAGCACCTATACCTAACAATTAAAATTTGATGTGCAAAATTATACCATTAATTATATATTTTTCCTTTGCTAGGTAAAGTTATATGTGTACGAAATGTAAAGTATAGCTTTTACTTTTAAATTAATAAATTCAGCAGAAATTCGTATATTGCTTTTATTTCAAATTTTCGCAGCAGTATTTATTGTTAATAGTAATTTTCCTAATTTACATGTTTGGATAATATACATAGCCGTCTGTACGAATGAATAAAAAAAAGAATTTTCCTAAAACTGAACGCCCTGAGTAAACATATTTACATGGCATCCGGAAATGATTATTGATTTCGACTTACTACGCAGGTTATATCAATAAAAGCAGGCCTATGATCAAAACCGCCAACCTTAGCCGTACGTAATGTTCACATTTATTGCGTAGATGATTGAATTTAGTTATCAGTCGTAGCTTATTGGTTTTGTACTGGAGTCCTCAAAATCGTCCAGTGCCCTATTGTTCTAATTATTAATTGAATCTGAGATACGCTTAAAAGAAAAGTAAAGGCAAACATGGAACATTGTTGTAAAGATATCTCTAATTCGGGGCAGGATTTAAAATATACTAATTCTAATCACAACCAATTAAACTTAAATGAGGAGGTTGGAAAAGACAATAAAGAAACTCTAAAAGACATTTTTTTAATTTCTGGTTCCACTACTAACATAAAACATGAATCTTTTGATAAAATTAAAATACAGTTAAGACCATTAGTTCAACTTTTAAGAATTTTTGGTGGATATCCAATACATGAAAAAACGGGGGCTGAAATTGAAGCATTAAGTATGTGTAATAATACTTATGGGGTGAAGATGATAGAGAAGTGTCCGAAGCTCCTCTAACAAATAGAAGGTATCCCTCTGTACCTCTGATAAAGTTGGGCTGGAACCTACCTAATTTTAAATGCACTAAAAATAAAAATAAACGGGTTCTCTGATTTTTATGCACCCTCACCTAGCAAATAATTCACGAATCAATATGTCCAGTCCCTAATTTACTATGCGACTATCATAGAATGTAATAGGTAGGTACCTTCCCTATTCTCCACTTTCTACGTGATGTACATATTATAATGATCCCCACCGCGGATGAAGGAATACTTATATGGTGATAATAAATTATGCACTGCACCCTTGATTCTGCTGCCTAGGTCTCCTTATTATTATTACTGTTGCATTTCATCTCACACTCAAAATCTCCATACAATATGCACTCTTACACATATAAACCTATATACGACTTCACACAATTTTGTTTTGTATCTTTGCGGTACATAACCTTGGTACATGCGTGAGCATACTGGTATTTATGACACATAATATATATATATATTATTAATTAAAAATTGATATCCAATTATTACTAATGTTGTATACTTACTATTGTTACTGTATATATTACCCGGTGACGATGGCCGTGGCGAAAGGAACAAAAAGGTTCGGACACGGTCCTAGCTGTAATTCGTAAATCCCCGACTGGTGGCAAAAAGAATCTGACCCGAATGACCGACTGTCCGCTTCGCGTACTGGTATTTGTACCTTTTGGTAGTTTGAGTCTAAACTGTTGATTTAATTTTTAAATTTAACTTCAGACTTTTCGGAAAACAAAAAAATAAAATAGAAAAGGAAATGTCGCACTAGCGCTGCTCTGCTCTGGTCCCGTCCTTCTCACTAGCTAATTACCACTTGTCTGCTTGCTGGCTATCACAGTACTGAAGTTGAAAATTCCAACCCTCAATGCTCTGGCATTGAGGACAAGATGGCACGGCTTTTCTTCCCTAAATCCTTTATCTTGTCCTATTTCCCACCAACTCCCTACTAGTGCCGCCCCTCTCATCTCATGCCTAGGCAAAACGTCGTCGAAAAAGTTAACCGTCAACCTCTTTTCGTTCCTTCCCACCGCCGTCGTTCACGTATGTGAAGGGCGATGACAGAGGGAGAGTGCTGTCTTAATAATTCTGGTGACAAATACTTCCCAACTTAGTTTCTTGCTCCCCTGAGCAAGACCGGGACCAAAGGTCCCGGGGGGACAGCGCTCCGCCTCGGTCATCGCCGATCCACCAAAAAATCGTAAGGCTAGGTGAATAATTGATACTATGTTTAAATAGGATCACAATTCGGTTCTTACAAGAGTGATCCGTCAAGGTAAACAGTGATTATGTAATAGAAATATGTAGGTTGTATTGCTATTGGTACAGACAAATAAGAATTGTATAAATTTATGTTTTTGTACATATAAGTTTGAGACCATAATTATTTGTTTTTGCAGCATATTTTACAAATTCTATAGTTCGTAGTATTATGAAGTATTCATATCATATTTAATGTTTATATATTTATTTATTCTATAATCCACGTCATAATTTGCAATATACTCGTACATATCGCCTAGACTCATCCCCTTCTTTCTTTCCAAACTATTTTTCCAAACTCATCAAACTAAGCTCTGGAGGAAAATGCTCGGTAGCTCAATATCGAAACTACCCAATGGAGCACCCTCCCCCGCGGCCCTTAGAATTACATAATTCACGTCATCATTCAATTTCTCAAATCTCCTGTTGGAGCTAAAACATTCCGTGTCAACGAGGCGTTGTCTTGGTCAGAGACAACCCCTCCTTGACACGAAATCTCACATTCATTCATATATTTTTATTTTACTAACTAACATACTCGTAAATTTATAAAATATTACTTCAATAGCTATGAAACACGCGGAGCTAAATAGAACTTTCATCGTTTACAGGGTATTAGGTACATCATCATACGTATACGGGCATACATAATTAATATGGTATAAAATATCCATTTAGGGAGATCACGGTCTCGTTGAGATTCATGGAAATAAGCGTAACATAAAATATTTATGTGCAGTCTCTATCTCATAATTAGTAACAACGAAGAAATTGTAATATGTAAAAAAAAAATCAATTTTATAATTTGTATGTAACGAAGTTAAGTACGGTGGTTTAGTCGGTGTTGGATCTTGTAGTATCGAGGTGACTAACAATTTCGCTTGGCGATTTCCATCGGTGTCACTTGTCCCGGCTTACTTTTCTTAATTCGCTTGATGGGCCTGGGGAATGGGAGAGCTTCGTCATCCGATGATCCGTCATTGGTTGGTGGATTTTTATTATTAAGTCGGTTGTCCATCTTTCTCTTACGAAACAGGCTCTTGGGATTATTAGTCCATTCTTTGGCGAAAATATTTTTGCAATGACCGTAATCCGAGTCGCCTCCAGTCTCTTCTTCTGTGTCCATATTGAAAACCTCCAATTGAGTCGTGGCGTTTGGTGGCTTCGCCATGATGTTGTTATTATTAGTGACTTCCATTTCGGTAGGGTTAGTTTCCTCCTGTGCTTCAGACTCTATCTCTCCCTCCTCGATATTTCCTTGTGGAAAACGTCCTGGTGGTCCCGAGAATGGTAGTTGTGCCATTAACTCATCCATTTCGTTCGAGTCAACGTGGATGATGAAGTCATAACTGTCCTCGGAAGAATGTGCCTGCAATATAATTAAACACCAAACTCCACCAAATTAATTTAATTTTGTACAGCTCAGCCCCAAAGGACCCAGTGACGGGACGTCACCACACCCAATTTTTACATACACTAATTCATTTCACATAATATTTTCCTAACTAGGTTGTACTCAAGCATCCCTAATACCAACGCTAAATTATTTGCAATGTAATTGCATATTTGATCCCGCATGTTTATTTTTGTATGATGCATGTAATTGTTGATGTGACCCTCATCATGAGTATCGTTATTATATCTATCACGTACTCATCGCCGTTTCATAAAATAATTCTATTGGCCGAATTGTAAGAACTTTCATAATTCATGTGATAAGTTTTATTCAATATTTTAATGTGAATTATTCTGGTATGAATTTCTTACGCTACCGTTTTTCGGAGATCCGGGCACGGATGGGACGATCGTTACCAAGCTCCAGCATGATTCAAGGAAATGGTCATTATAGAATTTTTCTGTATTACTGACCTTTGTTTGTAATTATACCTCCGATCTTGACTGTGGCCGTAGTGATTTTCATCCCATCCATCTCCGAGTCATCCACAGATTGTTCCCAACAATCACTACATCTCCCCTCTTTCTCCTAAGTATATGGATTGCAGAACGGCATGACCCATGACAGTGAGCCATTCCTAGAAAATCTAACTGCTGTGACCCCGCCTTTCTTCGTTTTTGAAGTTGGATCTTGGCTTCTTCGTATACTACTCCTTGGTTCCTTCCTTCCATCTCCTGCTCCACGACCGTCCGGGATCTCACGTTTTCCGCCCACTCCAGAGAAGTCCTTAAAATCCTTCCTAGAATGGGAGAAAAATACTAACACCACACAATTATTAGACCACACCATTACTATGATTAAATTCATAATCCCCATAATAATGGTATACTATCTGGAACTTCATATTTCATTTTTATTTTAAATTTTTATTTTTATATGCTAAATGACTACTAAGAGAAAAAAATTTTGTGTATTATGTATACTTGTCATGTATGTCTATTTACACCCCTCCCCTGTTTCCTGGTAATAGTATTTTATTTCTTGGGTTCTGGTGGTTTCTTGGACCGCTGAAATTTTTCCCAATTATACTTACACATATAGTCCTCCCCTTCCTTGCGGTTCGTATTATACGTGTATCTAGCAATTTCACTGGTCATCCGCGCCCGCATGTCAATTTCCGCTACTATCTTTGGAGTCAACGGTGTAGATGGTTGTGATGTTGACGTTGATGGCTGAGGATTTGTCAAAGTCGAAGGGATTTGCTGGCTATCATCTATGGCTTTCGCCAAATCAGGTTGAGCCATGTTGACCATGCCCCGAAACATGCCATGCACCGCTTCAATCCACATACCTGGTTTCTTGGGGTCTGTATTCGCTGTAGTTTGAGGCCGATTAATTTCTGGAGCTTGTTGTTTTCCGGTACTTCCCTGTGTATTTTTGGGAGGTACCCGGTCTAAACGTGCGAGTTTCGGCCGAATGCCCTCGAAGGTTAATGCGTATGATGCATTTATTTGGTTAGGGGGTCTTATTTCCTTATACTGGCATATGACTTTACCAATCAAGTCATTCCATGCCCTAGCCTGTAGTGCATTAATATCTGTTGGCAATGACATGACATCGATGTCGCTTCCCACCCGTAGCTCATTTCCTGTGGATGCGTCGACTAGTCTGTCTAATAACCTACCCGTTAGCTGGAATGCGTATGCTCCACCTTGACCTATATGCTGACGGATTTTATTCATCTCCGCCGCTGCTCGACCTTCCGGGCTATAAGGTGAATGTGGGTTGGATGGGTCGTCGGGTTCGAAATGCGCTATGATTTCTCTGGTCTCGTCAAACGTGCCCAACCTCGGGATTGTGAATGTATATGTTAAATGTTTGAGTGGGTGTGTTTGGGTTGAACATGCCTTAATGATACTTCCGAGATTTTTCTGCCATTTGCCTTCAATGCCCCTTATAGCGTTGATCTCTGACTGGAGCAGTTGGTAATAATCCTTGGTTTTTGGATTTTTAATAGTACTCCATGGGTTCAAAATCGCGACAAAATGACTGGCTAACTGGAAATGGACGGAGTCCGGACTAACCTTGATGTGAAACATATATGCTAATTTTGTTTCCTTAATCGTGAACATCTCAGTCGTGGTTGCTGAGGCTGGTTCTGGTGGCTTATGATATGCATGATCGTGGTTAGCATTTTTCGCCTGTAATCTACTGGGGCCAAACCTAGCAATGATAGCCATTTGAAACCTATCCCATGTAGATAGTACATCCTTGGATATGAGCTCATGATCAAGTTCATTTGCAAATTCAGTCTTGTGTGCGCCATACCATGCCATGGCTTGACCTATCAGTTTTTGTTCTACCATTTGAAGTTTCTCTTGTGCTGACATATTGAAAGCTGCAGCTACCTCGTTGAATTTCTGTAGCCATGACCTGACGTCAGGGTCACCCTTGAATGTGGGAAATAGGCCACCTAATCGGCTTATTTGCGTGTCTCGCTTGAGTTGTTTTACATGCGGACTCATCACTGGCTGGTCTTGGTGTACTTTGCTGGTACTAGGATTAGTTGAAGCTGCTGTCTCATCTGCATCTTGAAAAGGTGCAGAACTAAAATATTCATCTCTAGATGAAATTACTTTATTAGTCAGGGCTGGTAAATGAGCATCATTATTATCTACTACGTCGAATCTGACATGCTGAAATCCTCGCTTAATGTAATTGACACTGTCCTCCATGTAGCCTACAGTCATATTCTGTACTATTGTCCTTCCTTCGATTTCCCTGAGCTGGATAGTCATACAGTCGACCACAATTAAATGCAGTTTCCCAATATGAATGAAATCCCCTTTATTATCTTTGTGCAGAGATTCCGGTTGAATGTGAATGCTGCGAATAGGTTGAAGCTGTGGTGCTTGTGGTGCAATACTAAGTCTAATGAAAATTTCCTGAATTCTGTACACATCCCTGATGAAATCACCATCACCCATTTTGTTAGTCAGATTGACTACCAGTCCCGTCATCACAGGAGTACATGAGTGCACCAACAACTGGGATTCGCTCGTATTTTTCTTGTGGCGGCTCATGAACAGAGCATGACAACGCTTACCGGCATGAATAATTGTGTAACACGGGTCCGAAGTTGTGAACCATCCTTGGCCATGTAATGCCTTTGGAACTGGGCAGCTAGTAATACCCCGGGCTTCTGACGTTGGTACTATGACCATCGCTGCCCGACCCATCACATCATCATACCATTTCTTAAGCGACTTCTTAGGGTCATATGCCATTGGTTGTGCAGACATAGTTCTAATTAAACTCTTTGCCTGCTGCATGTCTACGAGATGCCGATCCTCCATGTGAAATGGACCCGACTTAGCCAACAATTCAAACAAAGGCATGGTGAATTCACCCAAGTCCGTACACAATATCTGGAATGAATCGATAAGATATAACCACCGTCGCAATTCATTCGCATTCTCCGGTTCCCAATAGTCAGACATAGCCCTTTGAACTGCTGGATCGACTATGCATCCCGACCCCTGAATCCTGAAGGCAGGACAAAATACGTATGGAGGACCCTGAGTGCCTCTATTGAAATGAGATGTAACCATAAAATTAACTAACTTCCTTTCCTCAGCCCTTCTTAACTTTCCTCTAACCTCATCCTGCATTCTCGTCAACCTGGCTTGGTCAGCCACCTGTTCCTGGTCACCTGGGACCACTGCTTGCTCCTCGCCTTCTGTCCCTTCCCCGACCATCTCTTCTACATGGTCCACTTCCATACTGGAAAAAAAATGCTAAATGGAAGAAAAATTACTAGAGAAACAAAATGTAACGGGAACCCTTCAATTTCAAATTTATTTGTGTACTCAACGAGTACCTCCACTCTCCTACACTACAATTCCAATTTGAATTTACTCGTTATATTTTATGCAAATATAACGACAACAATGTTTCTGAACAGCAGTATCCAACCGAGTAGCCAAAGAAGAAAAATATCGTACTGTATTTGGGGCTGTAGTATTTCCCAATAAAAATGATTTATAATTAAAGCCAGTCCCAGCTCATACACCAATGTCATCAAGCAATAAGACTCGGGTGTTGTATCTTTATAAAGTGGCAAGGGAGATAAAAGGAAAACAAATTTACAATTCAACTATTAAGTTATTACCTAATTAGTTAATGGTTATGGGTAATTATGGCCGTTTGAGTTGTGGAAATGGCTATGGTGTCCTAGACTTAATTTGCAGAATGAGTTTTAATCTGTATTTAAAAGAATATAAACACTGCGTTTCCTTATGCTGTTACGACGACCAAGTATTACTATGTCAGTTCAGTGTGACTGAAGGAAATTGGCTCAAAATACTTATGGCTTCGTTATATAGTTAATAAATAACTTCGGAATGAAAGAAATTTTTGTAAATATTCCAAGTTGTGAACTGACTGAGGTAAGCCTAATTTAGAAATGTTAATATTATTTTTATAGTCAACTTCTAATTTACTCAAATATTCAAAAGAGAATACCCTTAAGTGTTAATAAACTAAAAAAATTTGATTAAGGAATGGTGAGCTCAGGTAAGCATTGTGAGCCAATTAACTTATGGGGTTGTGTACGGCCAGATGGTAAGTAACTACGCTTTGCTTGTGAGTGTCAGGTTTTCACACAACTATCCACCAAATGCGGCCTTTCGACCTACCTATGTATTTAGCTATTTACTAAACTGATTGGTAATATGAATATTCAAAATGTGTATGTTTTGCCCTTGAATCCAACGTACCATTTTTATGACCAGAAAATAAATCCCTCGTTGAAAAAGTCTTAGAAATGATACGGCTGAATAATCCGATAATGACCGATGTTCCCTTTCTGTGTAATGCTGCTACGAACTGCGACTATCTCGAGTTCCTTTGTGAGAAGATGTAGCTGCTATCCCTGTTATCGTGGATGACCATGCGATGACTGGATAATATGCACCGTCTGAAAATGAAAATGAGGGCAAAAGTTGGAATTAAAAATTTGAATTTTTATGCCCCAGTTCCACTACTCATAAAATGCATCCAGTGTGTAAATTATTTATCTCCTTTCTTATTTCTACTTTTATTTTCCTGCTACTACCTTCTGTTCCTGATTCCTTATTATTGTATTACCATGTCATGCGTATGCATCTGTGCCTTACTACCATGAACCAATATACCGCAAAAATTCCATCTCCTACGTCACCAAAACTTTCTCAAACTAAAATCACGGGCTAAAAAAAATCTTGTGAGAGTTGGGCACCATCCGGCAAGATGTAGTGTACCAACTCCCTCGTTCTATCTTCCAATCAACTCCCCAAAACTCCAAAAATGTCCCAAACTAAAAAAATGTCCCTCCAAAATTTCCGAGAATTTTCGGCCAAAAATCCCTGAAATTCTGGACACTATTTCGGAGCTACAAAGGGAAAACCCCCGCACCTATTGATAGAGAAGTGTCCGAAGCTCCTCTAACAAATAGAAGGTATCCCTCTGTACCTCTGATAAAGTTGGGCTGGAACCTACCTAATTTTAAATGCACTAAAAATAAAAATAAACGGGTTCTCTGATTTTTATGCACCCTCACCTAGCAAATAATTCACGAATCAATATGTCCAGTCCCTAATTTACTATGCGACTATCATAGAATGTAATAGGTAGGTACCTTCCCTATTCTCCACTTTCTACGTGATGTACATATTATAATGATCCCCACCGCGGATGAAGGAATACTTATATGGTGATAATAAATTATGCACTGCACCCTTGATTCTGCTGCCTAGGTCTCCTTATTATTATTACTGTTGCATTTCATCTCACACTCAAAATCTCCATACAATATGCACTCTTACACATATAAACCTATATACGACTTCACACAATTTTGTTTTGTATCTTTGCGGTACATAACCTTGGTACATGCGTGAGCATACTGGTATTTATGACACATAATATATATATATATTATTAATTAAAAATTGATATCCAATTATTACTAATGTTGTATACTTACTATTGTTACTGTATATATTACCCGGTGACGATGGCCGTGGCGAAAGGAACAAAAAGGTTCGGACACGGTCCTAGCTGTAATTCGTAAATCCCCGACTGGTGGCAAAAAGAATCTGACCCGAATGACCGACTGTCCGCTTCGCGTACTGGTATTTGTACCTTTTGGTAGTTTGAGTCTAAACTGTTGATTTAATTTTTAAATTTAACTTCAGACTTTTCGGAAAACAAAAAAATAAAATAGAAAAGGAAATGTCGCACTAGCGCTGCTCTGCTCTGGTCCCGTCCTTCTCACTAGCTAATTACCACTTGTCTGCTTGCTGGCTATCACAGTACTGAAGTTGAAAATTCCAACCCTCAATGCTCTGGCATTGAGGACAAGATGGCACGGCTTTTCTTCCCTAAATCCTTTATCTTGTCCTATTTCCCACCAACTCCCTACTAGTGCCGCCCCTCTCATCTCATGCCTAGGCAAAACGTCGTCGAAAAAGTTAACCGTCAACCTCTTTTCGTTCCTTCCCACCGCCGTCGTTCACGTATGTGAAGGGCGATGACAGAGGGAGAGTGCTGTCTTAATAATTCTGGTGACAAAGAGTTACTTTGATTACGCATTAGCAAGGACAAAAAGTCACACTTTCCTCAGCTGGTACTCCATTGGAATCAAAATACTAATATTTTTTGTGCTGGTCACCTACATTTGTAATCTGGGATTTGACATTTCCTTCCCCATTAGAGCGTATGAAAATTTATAATTTTTGAAAATCGTAACCAAATAGAACATGTAATTAGTATTACCTACTATATACTTCTATACATGTAATTTACAGCGCGTTGCCTAAATGTGAACAAACGCCTAATAAGCAAGCGTGAGCGCGAGGACAATTTTTATCAAAAACTTTCAAATGTTGAAATTTCAAATTGGCATCCTGTAGAGGAACATCATATGCCATATATTCGAAATTTCAAAATTTTCATTGTTCACATTTAGGCGGCGAGCCTTATACATTATGCTGGGCTAACTGAAGTTGAATTAATAAATTAACGTAGGTTACAGATGAAGCCAACATTCCCTACCGTCGGAGCAACAGCTAATTCAATAAATAATTCAATGATCATAATGTTTGGAGCGGTTAAGATTGCTGAAATCACAATTGTTAGGTTAAAATCACCGGATTTTGTTGAATGGCTCAACAACTGGAGTTTGTTTGAGCGAGAATTTTCAAACTGCTTTTCTTCTACGGTTGCAATAAATTCAGATTCTATCCTTAAATTTGACATTCGTAAATTTAGGAATTATATTTTTACTTTTTATTTCGCTTTACCGTCACTCTTGTGGATAGTAATTCATATTATGTGGATGCTGCAAAAGTTAGAAATTGTAATCCTATATTTGGGTCCTTTGATATTTGCTATTGCTACCATTATAATTCGGGTGTATGCATTGCTGGAAGATTGTAAATCACTTCTTATGATTAAAACCCTAACACTATCATTCAACCAGGTTTGTAAACAATAATTATAGGTAAGAAATACAGATTTTTCGGTATACGGACATACTCCACCTGGACATTATTTACCCGGACATTTCCCTCCCAAGCAGTAACTCCGGATATTTTCGCCGCAGTCCTAAAATTAAACTACTAATATAAATTATTACGCTGTAGTGTAGAGGCGCGTATTCTGAGAACATAGTAGGTATATATGTTGGGGGGGGGGGGGGGGGAGAGGGAATGTCCAGGAAGAATATATCCTACAACCAGATTTTTCGTGCAATGTTTTTGCAAACTTTCACCTTCACATTTATTGTGACCATAATATTAAAATGCTTAATTAAATATTTTCAGATTCTATGTGCAATTAAAATATTTAGCAAAAGTTCCACCAACAGCCAGTTGTCTCATACATCCGCCTCACAATCAGATATTTTGGGATGGCGAAGATTAATCAAATTAGTGAGGAAGCAGTGTAAACTTGGATCCAACTGTCTTAAGAGTCAGCAACTGCTTCTAATTGCCGAAGCAATTGCAACTGGGTCCTCAGGATTCTTTATTCTACTCACAACAGGCATTCAGAAGCAGGCCCTGAGCTCCGTTTCGTATGCATTCGCTTTGTTCGGTAGCATTTGGTTTTCTTTAAATAGCATTGGAAGGCTTTACTGTAAAATCCTAGTTGCAGAAAGTGTTTGTGAGAAGGTGATTCAGTCAGCAGTTGGTAACATGAATAATAATTACATTATATTTTATGTATAAACGGAAGCTTGAGTTAGCTTTTTAATTTAATGATTACCGTTTTATTTTTGAATACGCGTGAGAACTAATTTTTATTTTTGAATGCTTAGGAGCAAGAAATTGCGGATGAAATCGACGAAATGGAAGCTTCTAGTTGTGACCCTACAATTAAATCCGAGGTTACAACCATATTTAGTGAATTTATTTCGACGGCGTTTATAATCACGTGAGCAAAAGAGTGTTTAATTATTTTATTTTGTAAACATTTGCAGCTGAAATATCTGTGCAACATGATCACTCAAAATCCCGTTTGTATAAATATGGGAAATTACGTCTCATTAGACAAAAAGCTGCTATTGCAGGTACGGTAGACGATAGCTATTTAGTATGCTTAAAAAATTATTTAATTGGATGCATAGTTCATAGCAATACAATTACAGGATAGGTACCTACGTTATAAATTGTTTACATGTTTCTAGGTTATAATTCAAATGGCCACGTATCTCATTGTCATCATGCAGCTAGACTCCGCCACTTAAGCAAAGTATCCAAGTCAGTATTGTGTCACCGTGATATGACGCTGAGTAATGCAGTAGTATTCAAGATATATGTAACATGTTAAGTATTAGCATGTGACTAAATATATTAATGTTATGTGAAATTCCAGCAAGTAGTTCATCTGAATTTTATAAAATTCGCTTGCAATGTTATTGATCGATTTTTAAGGCCCTGCCATATAGCCCTTATGTTTTACAAATTAGCAACTTTATTGTACACCGAAGGAGTTTGTTTGTGACCAGCATAGTGTAATTCGAATGAACTCTATAAGCACTTACTAAATGAAATTATATTTTTATTTCGAAATTTTTTTCCTACTTCAGTTTGAATTAAAAGTAAACAAATGCTTATCTAGCACATTAAATATACAGTCTCCACAATATGTAGTTTATAATTCATCAGCATCGACCATGCATGCCAAAAATTAATTAGTCTTGAATGACTATCGATTGGCTAAAATGAAACGCCCTAAGTTAACATATTTACCTAATTATAGGGTAGAAAAATATTACTGGAATGGGTTCCTTAATAGATTGGGTAATACAGGAAACGCCAATGTTGATGCATATGTAAATCTAAAGGAGTACATATTATGTAGTAGCAGTAGGTACACTATATTTCTGTATATAAAAAATAGCTAAACATTGCTATGCAATCTCAGGCGTACTTGATCCACAATCCACGAGATAGTGGTCGATTCTTTAATACTTGCGAAAAATGATATACACATTATACACAGTTCAGTGAAATAGTGTCATTATTAATGTGTGCCTAGGTATATTTTATTGAATTATGTAGTAAAAACGATGGAGATTAAAATAATTTCTAGTGAAATTTTGAATTCCGATAGAAACACGGCCCTAAATATAGCGGAAGTACCCGGCGTTCAAAATTACAGGAAACCTCCAAAAAGCGGCTCTATTACATTCACTGTAGAACAAAGTGGAAACATATCTTTCGATGTAATTAAAACACAGCTAAGGCCATTAGTTCAACTATTAAAAATATTCGGTCTATATCCAGTAAACTGCGTTCCAGTTGATGACGACATTGAAACAGACAGTATCTCTTATTTTTATGGCAATAGTCACTTTGTGTACGAATTAGGAACGAAGAAATGTACATCTTACCTCAGTTGGTACTCCCGTGGGATCAAACTAATTACTTGTTTTATACTGCTGACCTACGTTTGCAATTTGGGACTTGACATTTCCTTCCCTATTAGAGTGTATGAGTATTTTAAATTCTGAGTTAATTTATTGTCGAATACTAGTATAAATATATCATGCTAAACTAACTAGACGTAGACGTATGTGAAGGATTATGTAATAATTGTTAATAGGTTTACCATGGGGCCGTCAATCACTAGATTTGGACCAATAATGAGGGGGATAAATGCTTCGTCCGTCACACTCTCCGGAAGTATTAAGCTCATAGAAATCATACTCATTGAGTTGAATCTTCGAGATTTTGTCAACTGGCTCAACAACTGGAGCTTGTTCGAGAAAGAATTTTCAAACTGTTTTTCCTCTAGAGCTGCAGCATCAAGCACGAAATGTAACTTTGATGTTTGTAAATTCAGGAATTATATTCTTGTTTTTTATTTCGCCCTCCCATCCGTCTCGTGGATATATATAGCAGTTTACTGGATGTTACCACAGTTTGAAATTAATACTCCTTATATTATGGGCTCTGCGATGTTCATCATAGCAGCCATGGTGACATGGTCTTATGCATTGCTGGAAGAGTGTAAAGCACTTCTTTTGCTTAAAACGCTCGAGCAATCTTTTTACCAGGTAAAAATTGCGTTCATGTTGGGTCACTTCATTTAACTATTTTTAATGGGCAATAACATCTGCATTTACGAACGTATTTCAAAATGCAACTTACCAAAATAAAGAGATTTCTTGAGGAACTTGTTTGGTATCTCAATCATTAGAATCGATCGATCATGAATAAGTGATAAAATTAAAAACCTAAGAAATGAAGAACAAGGTAGTTTCGTTTTTGTTTTTTAAATTAGTGTTTCATGAGAAAATAGCTATAGAATGCTCAAAATCCAAAAACTCGAAGGCTAAGATTAACTCTCAGCAGAAAACTTCTTTAAACCAGTTTTGTTTTTTACTTTTCTTAATGGTTGGAGGAGTACTCAGCAAATATCCCAAAATAAATTTTATTCTTGTCCTTTTATTTTTCAAGTAAATTGCGGTTACGTGAAATTGCAGATTCTATGCGGCATCAACACGGTGAGCAAAAGTCCAACTACTGGTAAACCATTGCATTGTTCAGATATTGTGGGTTGGCGAAAATTAATAAAATTAGTGAGGAAGCAATGTGACCTGGCGTCCAAGTGCATAAAGAGTCAACAGCTATTGATGATTGCAGAAACTATTGGAAATGGATCTATGGGAATCTTTTTTGTATTTACGAGTGTTACACAGAGGGAGAAAATTGGCGAAGCCTACTCAGCCTTTTTAATACCAAGCATTTGGTTCTGTTTAAATAGCTTTGGAAGGCTATATGCTAAAGTTCTCGTTGCAGAAAGTGTGTGTTCTAAGGTAAGGGGCTAGATGGGATTCGAGATGCATATTATTTTTATGGATTTGTTAGTGTACAAGTAAACTACCAGATCAGTTATTAAGGTATCAATTTTCTAAAACGATTGTTATCCTTGTGGTATAGTGAATTACTTATACATATATGGCTGGTACATTTTTAAATGTGTTATTTATTTTCAGGAGCGACAAATTGCGGATGAAATAGATGAAATTGAGGCTTCTTGTTGTGACCATACCTTAAAATCAGAGGTTATATTCATTGAATATTGAATATAATAATAACAAACTAGATTCATATAACATTCTTTATAATTTTTTAATCAGTGGGAAAGGAGTGTTTTGAAAGTTTTTCATAAATATTTACAGCTCAAATATCTCTGCAGTATGATCGCTCATAATCCAGTAGCTATAAATTTAGGAAATTACGTCTCACTAGACAAAAAGTTGCTTTTGCAGGTGCAGTAAATATATTGATGTTATTAGTTTAATATTTATTATCATTTTATACTAATTATTACTACATAGAAACAGCACAAAGTTGTATGCAATCATGGATTATGCTTTTAAATTTCTAGGTTATAATTCAAGTGGTGACGTATCTCATTGTCATCTTGCAGCTTGGCTCCGGTTCCGGTTTCTAATACAGTTCTGCCGTTCTGCATTGGTAACTACTACAGTAAGCGCAGTCTGAAAGCCCATGGGTCCTTCTGAAATTATGACCTGTATTCTGTATCTTTGAAATCTTGCTATAATAATAAGATATAATGTAAACTTTACTTCGTTGTTTCCTTGACTCAGTGTAAAATTTATAACTATAAAATGTAAGTATCAAAATTAGTATCCAGGCGATAGAAGTAGATCGTGAAAAGCAGGCCATATACGAACCCTGTGCTAAATATTTTAAGGAGCTTTACAATCTGGAACAAATAGAAGTCATTGGACTGCTAGTCGGAGCCAGAGGAACAATGACATTATTCTTCGAAAACTTCCGAAGACGGTTCGCTTTAAGTCCTACCATTACGAAGGACATCGTAGTGGCAGCTATTCGAGGATCCACTATAATAGCCCACCACCATTTATATAATATGCACTAATATCATTAATGTATTGAATGTACCCAAATCCTATGAATGAAAACATGTTTGTATTTTACTGTGCCTAAAAGGCAAATACTATTATAGTATCAGTGTAATAAAGTTACAGTCTCTCTCTGCCATTAATTTACGCGTGATGTGTTTGTTTAATTTGTCTATTCTTTGAATTGAGAATAAAATCATATCTGGAAGGGCCAAATATAATTTTGCAATACATGAATAAAAGCTTGTTTAAGTACAGCTAAATGCAAAATTTCATATTTTGAATTATGATATAAATATTTTAATTGTTTTGATTTAACTTGTTGGATTGTGTTCGAGTATATTATTCGAATAATCAAACATAAATTGGGATGAGAAATGTCAAGGTTAATTTCCGTAAAACATTCTAACGGGCACAATTTGTTATAAATCCATCGATAATATTGCAATCCTTTCACATTCCATTTTATTTCATGCGGTAATAACACAGAAATGAGCAATAAAAATAGTTCATTCAAAGTCAATACGCTAAGCTATAGTAAGTAAAACAATGATTTACAGACATAGAAATATGTTCAACACATCTTCTAACGTAAGTACCTATGTACCCGATTTCGCTTAAGAAACTAATAATTACAGAGTGATTAATATATTAAATTATTTGTTTATGTTGTCTTGGCTTCAGTCCGTACAACATATTAAAGATACAGATGGAATACTTGGTTTGATTATTGTACTACATGTAATAACGAAAAACATGGGCTGATTAAGTAATTGCATATTATTATATTGATGCTTTAATTAATTCTGCTGTATGTATATTGTTATTGTTATCTAAGGTTGAAAATGCTTTTGCTGCACTACTGTACAATTTTTATTGTAGTCGTACGTGCAGCTGATGAATGCTCTTGATCTTATTTTTGTGAACTGAAAAACAAGAAAATTATCCTAAAACCCATCAGTTAATAACACATTTTTCCCCCAACTAACTGCATGTAACATTGATTGGAAGCTATAATCTAATAATATCCGGCTAGTATTTTTGTTTTTATTTCCGCTGTCCACTCTCCAGGTCTACTCGTCTTCATCTTCCTCGTCGTTTCCACGACCGCGTCTGGCACGTTTCCAGTTCCAGCTGTTCTCATTCAAGTGCTCACCTATATTGATAACTCTCTTGCGTGTATTTTGGGCTTGTCCGTTGTTTGAACTCAACTCTGACACCATGCTTCGATGTAGATGAAGAGGAATTGAATTATCCAAGTGAGTGATCAGTCCTGTTGGTGGCGACAACCGGGGCCGGGACTGCTCCCATGACGATAGCAATGAAATCAAGAACAAACAGAACTAATTAGAAAATTACACATAAAACATACTATCTAATTTAATTAACTGTATAAATAAGGCTACTGTAGAGCCTGACTGACTACTGACTGAACTTATAGCATAAGCAGGAGAAATCAAAGTTGATTTTAAGTGAAATTCTCAAACACGAAATTCTAAGGAATTTAAAGCCTTCACAAGAAACAAATTTTAATTTTTGATTTAAAACTTTTTTTTCTGCTGAATTATTTGTTTGAATTTTAATCAGTAGAATTAGGACGGTATGTAGCCTGCTAACCCAAAATTTTATTTACGCCCTGTCATTGTCGCTTTAAATTGAAGCTTATTTGTAATAAATTATGACTCGACTAGGTAAACTTATTTAATTATTTATTGCTATGTATTATGTTGTAGTTGTTAAATTATTTCATCAGTAATAAAATGATTATTAACAAGAATTAATTCTATTCACCCCATTTGAAGTTGTGTGTTCATATGCTTGCGATTGAGACAGATTTGGATGAGTATTTGGTGTGGGTGGGGGTCCAAACTCGTCCATCAAATCAGTACCAGATGAAACTAGAACCCCGTTCGCTTCCCCATTTGAAGGATATGTTAAGAACTGATGGTCCGAAGATGAAACGGTTACTTCCGGGGGTACATTCCAGGCGTAAGCCAGTGTAACTTTTTCAGAGGCTGTCGAATGCACTTCTGTCGAGATCGGCTCAGTCTTTTCGGGGAATAGTATATGACGCGGGATTGTAAAGAAGTTATCATTTGTGTTCTCCTTTTTACTGCACCATTTTCTACGACTGTACTCAACGGGAACTATGGAAAGAAGTTATGTACATTGTGTTGAGATGCATGATAAATGCAAATATGACCTTTTAACATAAAAAAAGAAGAATAGATTCAGTTAAAATTTAAAAAAGGTAAGTACCTCTAGCTGGAATACTATTCTCAAGGATAAATTCAGCACAGTTCGAATTTGGCGTACTACTATCACTACCAGAATTTTCCGGTATTTTTTTCAGCCATGGAAAGTCTAGTGGAGATTCTACTTCTGGCTCCAAGGAGCTGGGCATTTCTGAAAATTAAATTTCCGTGAAAGTAAATGTTACAACCTATGTATATTAATCCCAGTTTTAATCGGAACCCGTTTGTTATTATACCCGCAAATTATTTTTCAAATTAAAACAAATTAATAAACTATTACCAAAGATATCCTTTGGAGATTCCGTCGGTGAGATTTTCGAGCACGCTTCTTCTGTAGAGGAACATGATCCTGTTCCATTTGTTTCGGACTCCATTATTTTGTGTGTGTGATTACAATGAATTATTTATTTGGTTAAAAGATTGTCGTTCTATTTCCCAAGCGAAAGTTTAGATAATCCCTCAGAACAAGCTAAGCAGCTACTGTCGAATTTTAAATGTGAGCTTATGGAAGTTAATATTGCTTTCGATTAAGAATACAAAACGATACACAACTCTCTGTACATTGGAAACAATCTTGTAAAAATAATTATGGATGTCAAGTGAAGGCAAAAATTTAAAACGAAGAAGAAACGATGAAGAAAAAATAAGAAATGGTTGAGTTTGATTTTTAGGAATAATTTTCAAATCTTGTAAACTCATGATTACAATTTGGACGAAAATTCCACCAGTCGTCTATAAGTCTAATCGTAATAGGCCTATTAGAGTTAAAACGTTTTTGTGACCAGGCCTCCATCAGAAATATAGTGCCTCCTTATTGGTTGTCTTATTTCATGGAGGCAAAAAAGCCAATACTGTTTTAATATGCTGTACAACAGAGAGAATTCTGCAGGGGGCGAGGTTTGGAAAAACTGGAAACATTACAATTCATTTGGAACGGTATGCACCTCCTGTGAATTCGTTGTAGCATACATAAATTAACAGCGCGTAGCGTATGCTATAAGTAATTATTATTGCTCAAAGTAGTTTTAAGGTTCTGCTACATTTTAAAATTTTATCTATTTATATAATTTCCAATGGTAAGTATGATCGTTATTTGTGAATTTAGTATTATTATATTTGTATTATGAATTATGTATTAATATTATTGGCTCTGTATTGTTTGCTATAAAGTTAGTAAACTATATTTGAATTTAAGAGCTAAAAGTATTTAAATAGTTAATAACTAACATTTAACTTGATGTAGTTATTATTATTAAATAATAATAATAACTACATCAAGTTAAAAAAAAGGATCCAATTTTTTGTCATGAATTATCCTCAGGCCCATCAAAGTTGGAAATTCTGAATGTCCGGACGTCGTCAAGGTTTTGGGCTTGTTTTATACCTAAATAAAGAAGAGCTTCAGAGTTCGTGAGTTTAACCTTTTGTGGACACCATGATTGGTCTATATTCTATTGTGGCAGATCCTCAAGGTATCAACGATAAAGTACAAAATGAAATGACTTCTTTAATGATTAATAATTACTGTCTCCACCTCCACTCACAAGCAAACCACTTACTATGATGTCTCGGGATCTGGAAAGGCATAGCCAGAAACGTTTCCTTGGGCCTCAGTAAGAAAGAATAGTGTGGTAACTCGAGTGCATTTTGCGCGGTGCTTCAGCAGCAGCCCGCCAAAATTCAAAAAAACAGATTTTTTTAAACTTTGCCGCCCTGTAACTGCTACAGTTTGTGTCCGAATTAAATGAGACTTGCAGTTTTGTGATTCTCATGATTTTATGTGAAAACAAATTTCTGGAAATTTTTAAATTCGGCTTTTTATATTTTTAAAATAGTAATTAAAAATTACGTCTAAAAAGTAATACATTTTATTAATTTTTCAAAAAAAAAATTCAAAAAATCGAAATTCAAAATTTTGAGAAATTACTTTATAGAAAAAAGTCTGAGCATTACGAAAATGCAAGTTTTATTGAAATCAGACACAAACTGTAGAAGTTACAGCGTGGCAAACTTTGAAAAATTCAGTTTTTTTTGAATTGTCAGTCCTGAAAATATTCGTTTTTTTGTAGGTTTTAAATCGGATTTACAGTCTCTAGCTTTGCAGTGCGCAGTCGTAGATTCATTGACTAGGTACATAATGAATTACTTATATATTAAGTTATGCATTTAACCTGTTACAAAAGTTTCTGTAAGGCAAAATGGCACGCATTATTATATGTAGATTTAATTGAGGGCTTAAGTTTCATGCTCGATCAATAAACGGCGGCAAAAATGCAAGTACCATCTTGATTTCAATCCTCTAAAACTATATTCCTAGCCTAGTTTATATTATACTCTAGGAATTATACTTTCGAAAGTATAATTTACGCAGCACACCCCAATAAAATAATGATTATATAATAATGTATCGTAACATGAAATATTGTGGAAAACTAAAATTATGCCCTTCCAGTTTTGATTTCATTTGAATTTGAAATTTCAAGCTTAATAACGTGAAGCCAGTGTAGCGCCCAATAATACATTTGGAAGGAAGGATGGATGATGCAAAGTTGAGCTGACTGAGAACTGAAAAGTAAGAAAGAATACTAAACTGTTGAGAAATGATGCAATATTGAGAATATTGAAAAAAAAATGAATAGGTACATAACAAAATTAACTTTTTGTTTCACAATAATTTAACCTTATCCAATAACAGTTTTTTTTTATTGTTCGCGAAATGTTAAGAAAAAATGCTCATAATTTTTAATACAACATTCATGGCAGCATTGAATACACTATTTAAAATTTAAAATAATAATGTAGGTACTATTGCGGTTCGTCCTACTAACATACTAAGCACGTTAGTTAGTATTTGGAAGTATTTTATTTGTCATCTCATACGTAACAACATAATTTCAGAAATTTCATAACGGCATCTATTTAATATTTTATCTACTAATGCGTATTATAGCATGTTTCAACATAACTATATGTATCATGATCAACATGCTAACTCCTAAAAGTAAGTAATCTCTGAAAATCAATAAAATGTATAAGAACCAACATTTTGTACCAAAGTAATTCGAAATTTTAGGAAACTTAAATTGCATCGTTAGTGAAAAATTATCAATACTATAATGCACATCTGCTCAAATTCGAAAATGGGGAATTGTCTAGCAATGATATATATTTTTTATTGTGGTGTTTTCTTGTATAACCCCACTCACATATACTATCTACTACCTAAGTATACTAGGTAGGTAGTAGTTTTTTTTATAAAATATTAATCGACTAGAACGCCCCAATCGTGTTTAATTCTACCATAAAATATATCAGATAGACGATTAAGAATACGTAAATGGATGGGATTGTCATGTTCCACTGTTGGTATGTGCAAAGTTTCTCCCAGGTACGAGACTCTATTTATTGGACAAACTATACAAGCTGTCCCAGCACCAAAAAATTCTAATAACTGAAATTTTAGCAACACAATGAACATTCAATTAGTTAATACCATGGATGAAGAAGGATGGTTGCAAAAATCTGCTTAATAAGTCAAGTAAAAATTGTTTCGACACATAAAAAGACACATTATATAATTTCAAAATTCTTACCCTTTTCTCTTTATTTAGCTGAATCATCTCGTCCATATTGATAGTCCTTTCGGTAATTTTAAATTCATTCCATTCTCGTGCCATGTCAAGTATACTTTGCCTTGTTACTCCAGGAAGAATGAGACCGTGGAGAGGAGGGGTTATCAGTTCTCTTTCTAAAATTAAAACAACCACTTTCTTGATTTTGTACTCGAACTAATAATATATCTACTTCATGTTTATGTTCATGTAAAGTCACAAAGGTTATCAATAAATATTTCTCTGCAACTTTAAAACTTAGTTGCATCATCCCAGTCATATAACCTGTGCACTCTGTACTAGGATTATTTAATCCTAATACTTCTCGCATGGCATGGTTTACATTTAGGTATTTGAGGAAACATTAATTCATAGAGATAATCTGTCAATTTGACAGAACTGACAAAAAATATAATATTGGAAATTTCTTAAAGCGAAAAATGTACCTTTGTATGGTACGACGTCTGCATGGGAGCATGTGTAGATGATGCAATGTGCATCCTTATACATATGAATAACTCAAATATATATGTATTGTAATTACAATTACAATTACAAATCACAATTTCAATTTCATGCAAAATTAATACAACATTGTACTTAAATTCTGAATATTCTGACCCCGCATGTATTGTTTGTATCAAGAAAACACAAACAAAAGTTGGAAGTGAAATTTGCTATTCTGCTGAACGGTAAATACGAACTAGAACTATAGAACACACATTACTTAACATAGATACAGTATGTAACCTAACCAGAATCGTGGATTAAAGTCTACAGATATATGATGCATACTGATAAAAGTTGTAAGCGAGTTATTAAAAGGTATGTTTACCTCCGTTAGCGTTTTTAATGAACACAAAAATATTCATTGTTCCAACTTCCGTAATCTGACGATCATCTCCATACAACCACAAAACTTGCTGATGTCCAGCAGTCTCAGCGGATTTCTGCAACCAAAATTATAGAACTTAATACACTTTCAGTTAGTAATTTGGTAATGTCTCAAGGTAGACGACTGGTGATTTTTTAGGAATTCATTTAATATTGGATCAGATATACATATTAATATTGGATTAGCACGATCGTACGATGAATAAACATAAAGTAGCTCACCTGAACGAATACGGTGGGGGCATAATTAGACCCTAATTTAGTATCACCACATCCACCAGGCCAAGCTCGTACATATTTAGGATCTGCATACAGAGAAACTGGCTTGAAGCCTGTCTCGAAGTAAGGGCCAACAGGGCATAGGATTACGAACAGTAGAGCGTTCATTGACCTTGCGACTCCTAATGACGGCTGAAGATCCAAAATTCAATGATAAGTAAATTATACACTTTTCATATTTAAGGATGAACACCGTGCTCCAAGGATTGCTGTACTTGTCATTAAAACAGAAATCAATTTATGGAGCAACCTTCAGCTTACTTTTGGAATCGTGAGATTATCACTATCACGGTATGACTTTTAAAACCTACAAAGCTTATTCGATAGGTCGACTAAGTAGGTAGGCAGTCTTAATCTCGATTTTTAAAAATGGCTCTCTCGAAATCGAAATAGACAAAAATATTATGTATGCACTAGGTACGTCGTTGTTTTCACCTATACTTCAACGATTCTCTCAAAACTAAATAATACTGAATAATTAGTAAGTGCATCTTGGAGAGAGTTAAAATATTTTTAAAGCCTTATTGACCATTTAAAATATTTTCCAGATGCTAAAATTTATTCTTCAATAGCAAAATATTGGCACTGTCTAAAAGTCAAAAACCTTACATCCGTTCCAATGAAAGTTGGTCTGACATAGAGGCTCGAGGTTTCCGAATGAGGGATCCACTCTTCTTCAATGCGTATTAGCCTTTTCAAACTTTCGATAAATTCATCCGGTTCAAATTGAGGAAGCAATGACCTTTTAGCACCTCGGAGAAGCCGTTTCATGTTTAGATCAGGTCGAAACAACCGAATTTTCCCGTCAACTCCTCGATAGGCTTTCATGCCTTCAAATAGCTAACAAAAAAATGAACTCATTTAGAGGGAGGGATATCTTTTTTATAAGTAAACTCACACACCTGAAATTTGCTATGTAAGTTAGCATTTCTGTTCCCCATAAGTAATTTGACTTACTTCAACTGCATAATGAAGAACTTTAGCAGCCGGATGAATTTTCAAGTCATGAAAGGGGGTAATCAGTGGACGTGACCATCCGTCGTCCTTATCCCATTCTACCTCCAACATGTGGTCGGTAAAACTTTTTCCGAAAACCAGACTTGATACATCTGGTTTCGATTTTAGCTGCTCTGGGCCAGCCAGAGAGACTTGAAGATCTGAAAACTAAAGTTAATTCATATACAATTAAATCTTTTAGCTTATGTATAGTGAATTCCCATGAAAGAAAGTAATTCTGAGTTTAAAAAATCAATAAAGTTGAAAGTGGAAATAGAAGTACAGTAGGGTAGCTATAGTTGTAAAATGATCACAAATAATAATATTTTAAAATTTCTAAATTACCTTAAAACTGGCACATTCTGTCGGATCTGGTGCTTGCTTACTGTAACGGCGAATTCCCGAGTGCGATAATGCAACTACTCGTGTATTCCAACAATTCTGCGTTAGTAAACAATAACACAATCCGTTTAGCGAAGGTAATTTCTTACGAGCAACAACTACTCAGAATTATTACGATAATTTGAATAATAATGTAAAATGTATTTTTAAAACTACAAAATAAATGACTCTATTGGAGTCTGGAAAAATTAAGTAAAACTCACCTGTGAAAAGACGACTCCGGAGTACCGGAAATTTGACAGGAAGACAGAATATTTAGCCATAAATATTACTGTGCTTTAAAATGACAATTAAAATAGCAATAAATTAGTGCTCGTCGAACTTGACAGTTCCCTTTCTAGTTTGCGTTTCTCTAATTAACTCGTTGAAAGTGAGCAGTTGATCATCCTGGAAGTTGGAAATTGGTTTAAAACAAAATGTGCATCCCAGATTTAGTCTTTATCTGAAATATAAAATCCATTAATAAAAACATTAAATTAAATTTAAATACCAACTAATTGGCTATATCACACTAATTAAATTAAATTTCGATCCAATTTTACATGCTAAGCTTTACACCTGATCTGGCCACAAAATGGAGCATATCTCGTGCAGTTCATGTTTAGTTGTGTAGATTAACCTGAGTGATATGTACATATTAAAAATAATATGTACAGTACGGAAAACCGAGAGTGATATCTGGCAAGAATATATTTTACATGCAAACAAATGACAGCTTTATACTTGCCAGATATAACTTTCGGTTAGCCCACCAATAGGGAAGTAACGAAGTAAGACCTTCATAATTGGAATTGGATTCTGACCCGACTCCGACTAGAGCACGTGTAAAAGAGCAATGCATATATATACACATTTGGAATCTAATAAGAGTTTCATTGAAAATGTCAATAGCACCTATGACGTACTACTGTCAGTCAAGTTGAAAAACAGACTAATTTAGCATGCACACAGACACGACACAGAAACCCCGGGGAGCCAAAACGTCACGGTAGAATTAAGAATTTAGGAAGACATTAGTATATATTTATTGCGCCTTCTCAAATTCTTGCTTTAAAATGCAAGGCAGAAGGCAACTCCTGACTCCTGGGAAACTAAACACGCTCCTTTCAAACTATGCCCTAAACAATCAATGTAACTGCTGCACTGCTGCCTCCCAATCAATTTTAAACGTTCAAGGTCACACATTGAAGTTTAATGCACTCAAAGAGGAGACTAAAAATCATAACAATGACTGCAATATTATTGTAGGGAAGGGAACGAAATTTTAACTATAGCAATTACAAAATCTTATTACGACCTTAATAGGATTTAGTTAATTTAGTAGTATCTACTTACTTAAGTATAGCGATTTTTTTTACACACGTTACAATTGGTAGGCTGCACTAATTTGAAAAGGTTTTATTAATACAGTATTTTAGAATTAGAAATTAACAAGATTACACACCATTCGTTACTCCCATGACCCCATTCCACCAGAAATATTTATTATTTTCTTAAATCAATTCAGTAGTATTCTTTTAAAATTGATGCAATAATTTCGCAATCTTTGGTGTTGATTTATTTGTTTACAGAGAAGTATCTACAAATTAATTAGCACCTACAGCAAATTTGTTCAAATAAGAACACAAATTAATATTGAGCCCGAAAAACAATAACTTGAACTATTCTAAGTATTTGCTGCCGTCACACAATTTCCACTCCACTCACACAGAATGAAATTCCAAATACCAAAAAAACAATAATAGATGAGATTGAGATGAACAAGTTATTTTAAACAAACAGTTGTAAGTACGTGAGTAGCTCAAAAATTATACGTAGGACGGGACGGAAATTATATGGTGTTCAACTTTCAACGTTAGAAACTGAAATGAGATTCGCACACAATATTTCCCTCTCGAAGCACACAGCAAGCTTGCAAAAAAAAGATAGATCCGAGCCTCCGAGGGAAATTTTTTAACCATTCAGCAAGTATAATATACGTATGTAGACTGCACGTTATAATTATTATACACAGCCAAATCTCAATGTTTTATAATCACGGAGAGGGAGCAAAATAAATGCAAATTTCTATTCCTGGACGTGCTTATACATGACACGAGCAACTTTTTTCCTCGCCGTATGGCCTTACTCTATTACGATATATAATTATATATTATGGTGGGACTACTGCCGTAACTGGCTGGCTACAGTGTTTTAGAGCTCATACACCTATACCTACGTAGGTACAGATCTGAACTGACCAAGGTTAAGTGTATATGCCGTTCTTACCTATTTTATTCCTGGCTGATTTTCCTTAGCTTATAAGAAACAAGGTTTTGATTGTTTTCTCCACACACAAACAACTCCTAAACTCCTAGCTGATCTGAGACTGCATGAAAATGAGCCTTTTAACTGTGTTCGACAAGGTAGCTGAATTTAATTCGGCTGGTTCTGGAAATTGATGATACCCCTCCACATTTCGCTGCTGCTAGTTTTGAATTTAACAGTAATTATGTTGTGTAACGTAACATTGGGGTTACTCGAACTACTACGTCTGCAATAAAACGTCTTTCTATAACCTTTGTGTTAGTGCCAAGATTTTTGTTTTCGGCGAACTAGCTCCTCAGTAGTAGCAGCATGATATGAATGTTTGTTCGTTACACTTGGTTTACGGAGAAAAATGTCAGTACCAGTACCAGTCAGTATCTTTATACAGATATTTTCTTTAGTGCCTTACATATTGGATTTTGCCAGTGTACGCTCATGGTATAAAGTGCGTACTGTAATGATCTCGGCTGCGATGCGATGGCGAGATTTACAGAGAGACCTTCATTTCACTTTTTTGGCGCATATTCAACCCCTCCAAGATTGGTCCATGCGAGTGGTGTGAATCTCCGGGACCTTCCTTCCATTCGGCAAGGAGGTTTGCAAGATTTGAAAGAAGGTGTGTGATCTGACGTCACAACATTTATTTATAAAATAATCCTACACAAACACAATCCAATAATCCAATAACAATTTATTGTCATCCACGTACCTAGTACCTAGATTTGTATACATACCAACACGTGCCCTCGTCATCGTAAAATGTTTTTGGCATACGTTAATTAAACATAGTACCTACATACATTTACAGTACTTCCTATGCCCTTTTATGCCCTCTCTTTCCCCTTCGCGCGTCCAAGTCCAGACATCATGGAATTATTAAAGAATAAATCCATTAATTTTAATTGTATATGCACCCGTCGCATCAGCAGCTAGTATTGGAATAGGCATTATTAGGAGGTTGACCTGTGGTTGACCGAAGCAAAACGTAGACAGAATTTTTGTTTTTTAAGTGTCGCTATATAGTTGATTTCCATTATCAATTAATACTAATGTACTTTCAAATGTCGCATATGAAGCAAATACGCACAAGTAGATGCGTGTCTGTAAGTGTATTTTAAAATAGATGACGTAGGATTTTGTGCATCTTAAAAATCCAAAGCCACTAAGCACAAAAATTTGCAGTTCTGGTTCGCACATAGATTACACTTTAACACCTGATGGATATGATGTAAATAATCATATCCACTAGTATTTATTACTAGGGAACTATAATTTATTAGATTATTGGATAATCCACTGGTATTTCTTCTATATCGAAATCTAATAAACAACAATTCGGTATCGAGATTTGATTCGGTCCAATAGATTTATAGACAGTTAATATATCACACGTCGAGGATTACTCCAATAAAATTATACGTAGTTAATTTAGTTTTGAATGGATGGGTGCTAATTACCTATAATTTATATCAGTATGCTAGAACCAAAAATGTGTACTTCCGCTTTGGAGAATTTGTATAGTACCATATAAAAAATTTTTATCATTAGAAGAGATACAACACAGTGTATAATATTAATGTACGATTAATGTGACGGAACGGGGCAGGAGAAGTAGAAATAGAAGAGATGAATGTCAACAACAATAAAATCTTGTGCTGAACTCAAGAAATACTATGGCCTTCTAAACTCTAATAACTTCAATGTTTCAAACGCTGGACTTGAAAACTTGGTGTCTGACCTGTCGACGATGTAGTTTTCTTTAAATTCATTCATAAATTGTATTTAAATAAGTATCTATACTTAACTGCAGTGGGATTAAATTTTAATAGTCTGATGACATAAGAACTTTTTTTTCATCTCTACCCCTTTCTCCTTTAGGGTTTTCTTAGTTTTAAAATTAGTTATCACAAGGCCCAATTTATGATTTAGGGTGAGAGGATATATATTTCAAAGTAAGCACAAACTGAACCAAAGACCTGCGAAATAGATAAGCTAAGAAATTATTGACTGTATGAAATATCGTAAGGATGAGCTGATACGAGTTTTTTTATAGTGATAAAAAAGTTCACTTTTTAACAGTTGTGTGCTGACGTCTAAATAGCTGATTTGTTCCTCTTGATTTGTAAGAATTTTAATATGGTGTAATCAATAATCATACACTCAACACTAGTTAGTACATAATTATATCGAATTCCCTCTACAACTTCAAACTTAATTCTGCAATGCTTGCTCCGACACTTTCTAGCTCCACGTGTATAAAATTATGATGAGAGAACAATAAAATAATTGTATTATTTTTGCAGCTGGCAATTAAATGCAGGCGTCTAAACTTGAAAAATTGAAAAAAATAGTGAAAAAAAAATAACTGCTTTGTAGGTAGTAACTTCTTTGTTTTTTTTGTATGGCGGGATCGAACACCAAACCAATCAGTCATCAGTAATGACCCAAATGAATAATAATTCGATATGTTCTCATAACTTTAAACAATGAATAATAGAGTACGGATTTATAGTTTATTACGAGTGTTTTAATTAGGACCGTTAACTGTAGTGCAGTAGTTACTTAATGTTTGTTGATACTGAAAGTATTTTTAATTTCCCATACGCACCATGGATGCGAATGATGAAATAAACATGAAATAATTACTTACAACTTGGCACGTTTGACGTTTGAAAATTTACCGCTGACCACTTTCAACTTGCTTGATAAAAATAATAACACCAGATTAAATATTAACACCCAACACCAATTAAAACTCAGCTTCACAAACAATTTACAGCATGAAATATTACTTGTGGTGAGGGCTCCATTAAATCCAAGAAATGTGAAAAAGGCGAAAGGCGGGCTTTGAAAATAATGAAAATATCAAGAGAGGACGAGTTGATTTGTATGTTGTATGTGTCTCCCCTTAATTCAGTATAAGAATTGAACTACTTATGTAGGAGATTTTAAGAACTGATTCAAAGTAAAGAACCCGAATCCGAATTCAGATCAACGCCACGCTTGAGAGTGCGACTGTGGCACACTTCTCTCTCTCACTACTCACTGAACCAAGCTCTATTGATCTGTTCGTGAATTCTCATACCAACCTGACGCACTGAAAACTGACAAGAAGAAGAAGGAGAAGCACAGAACCACCCGGGTTTTGTAGCATAGCTAACAAAAATCTCTGCTGACAGATTGAGACTGGATTTACAGTCACTGTCAATAAAAGAGCTCCAAGGCTCCTCCAAAAATGTTTCCCTTTCACTCACTAAAACCTGTATTCAACTGCTGGTGAGGTCAACTGCCCATAATAGTAAACAACTAGAAAGAATAAAAATACTAACAACAAAAGGACAAGGACATTGAAAACTGCCAAACTTCCAATGTCCAAAAGCCATATAACTGAAGAACAATATTATTATGTTATGTTGGTCGTGGTTCGAGTTTGGAATGTTGAGATTTGGGATAGGAGATATTTTCCATATGTGATATATGCCGCTTGGAATTTATTATCCAGAATCCAGCCAGAATATCGTAGGATAGGGAAGCTTGGTTAAAGACCACGTGATTACTACCTTGATAAATTCACTATGTACAACCTATACATTTAAGTAGATACGCCAAGAATCACAGAATTCCCTTTTGAATCGAAGGCCGCCAATTAAGACAGGTAAGTTGTAAGTTTAGGGATTTAGATTATTTAGTTATTTAGGAATTACTTTTCAAAAATTCATTAAAGCAAAGGTACTTACTAGTTAGTGTAGGTACTTACAGTTATTGCAACGTCATTCTTATGAGTTGATTAGTAATAACAGAATACAAAACTTTTGCTTTTAAGTATGATTGAGAGCAAGTGAGTCTGTGGCACAGAGGCACAGTTTTTAGTGACACAGATTCGGCAGTTGTTGTCTTGTTGTTAGTCTGGTTCTGGTTTGAAGCTTTGTTAATAATTATTGGGTTCCTTCTTACTTATTTAGGCAATTAATTTAGTTTACTGTGTTACTGTTAGTTGAAGCTGTAGAAAGTGTATACTACTGTCTTCAGTGAGAAGTTATAAGTTTTCGATTATAGGTATAATTTCATTCACATTTAATATTATATGTATTAGTAATTAGTTACTAATGTAGTATGGGTTTTATTTTTTATAATTAGTTACTGTAATAGGTAGTCATAATTAGATGTGGTTATCTCGAATGTCGAGATTTTTTGAATTTTTGTGTTATTTAATTTTTAAATAACTGGATAAGTCTATATATTATTATTTTAAAACTTGTAAATGTATGCCATTTCTATTTAACGTGAAATAATAGTAGGTATAGTAATAGTAGGTAAACGGACATTTGCTACCCGGACATTTGCTACCCGGACATAAGCTACCCGGACATAAGCTACCCGGACATTTGCTACCTGAAACCCAACCTAGGACATTTGCTACCCATGGCTAATGTAGAAATAAAATGCATGGACAATATTTATGGGTGTACCGTGATTACATGGCATCGTTGAAATAGTTCATTAATGCTATTACTGCTAATTATCAAACATGGTATAATTGTAGATGGTCGTTCAAAAATTATGTTTAAAAGTTATATAGATATTGTCTTTACAGTTAATTTTTCTAATTAATATACCCTGCATATTAAGAATGATTGCCGTATAAATGTTAGAACCAGACAACAACAGGCCATTGCAGACAAGCTGAATGATATTTAAAAATAATATATATAGTATCTTTACAATTAATTTTTCTAATTAATAAATCCTGCATATAGAATTCAGCATAAAATGCAAAGAAAAATTCAGCGAATTGTAATTTTTTTGTACATGGGTACAAAATATATTTACTTACGTGTAAGAATTGGTTTTTCTGACATAATTATGGTAAAATGACAGTTTCTAGTTTTAAGGTTTACTTATTATCTTTAAAGCAGGCGTGCTTGGGTGAGCGGTTAGGACTGCAGACTGTAACGAAATTTACAGTCTCAGACCCGGCTTCAATCCTCGGCCACTGCTAATCGTTTACGGCTCGGTGTTGTACGGTAAACGTCACTGGATGGTTGATTGAAACCCAATCTCCTTCGGTGCTCCTTAGTGACCACTACTTACTGTAGGGGCCTAGGGAATGGGACTCCTTTACTGTGGAGGAGGGGACGGGGCTAGGGATAGGTGAAAGGGTACAAAGACCGAGACGATCTAACGCGGTAGCCTCCTATTTCCTCACCCACAGTTACTGGTTGAGTCTGGTTGTATGAACTTCGGTTAAATCGACCCAATGAATAAATTATTATTATTATTATTATCTTTACTTCTTAGGTTGCGTACTTATGTACATTTAAACTCATGGAGTTTTATTTATTTTATTATGATTAAGATTACGTTATAATTTTATTGTTACTGTTTTTTGTCTTTTAGTAATTATTGTATCGTTTCTGCAATGGCTTGTTGTTGTCTGGTTCTAACATTTATACAGAAATCAGTTTCTATATGCATGATATATTAATTATACCAATAAATTGTAAAGATATTATATATATTATTTTTAAATATCATTTTTGAACGACTATCTACAATTATACCATTTTTTATCATTAACAATTATAGCATTAATAAACTATTTCAACGATGCCATGTGGTGTACTCATAAATATTCTCTATGCAATTTATTTCTGCATTAGCCATGGGTAGCAAATATCCTAGGTTTGGCCGTGGGTAGCAAATGTCCTAGGTTAAGGGTAGCAAATGTCCTAGATTGGGTTTTGGGTAGCAAATGTCCGGGTAGCAAATGTCCGGGTAGCAAATGTCCGGATAGCAAATGTCCGGGTAGCAAATGTCCGGGTAGCAAATGTCCTACAACCGTATAGTACTACCTAACTTTATTACTAATTGTTTGAGTTTCTTTGTAAGAGAACCGCCATAATTAGTGTGTGTATGATTTTTATTACCAATGTAGTCACGGATTTGATTGGATGGTAGTGACTGAGTAATTAAAGAATGAGTAACCTTGTGCCCCTTCATCTTTATTGTCACAGTCATTAATATTGTTCACTACCAGGAATTCCAATTCTCAACATGACCGTTTGGAGGTTTGGCAATGAATTTTAGACAGGAATTACTATAGTAGAGGAATTATAGGTATGTTTAGTGTGTGTACTTATTTCCGCGAGTAAGTATAGGTAAAGGTACCTGTATGTATTTAGAGTTTAGAGAGATAGATGACTTATTAAAATAAACTTGACAATATGTATGTCCTCAACGAATTACTTTATTTCTTATGTCGATATAATAATAATTAATTGATGTAAGTCATTTAAATCAAATCTTAACTTTTTTCGGTAAATATTATAAAAACTATAAAAAAGGTACAAAAGGGAATAATTGCAGACACTTATTTATATCAGCTTCAATTTAATACTTTGTCACCTGTATCTAATTCCACAAATTAAGTGAATTCTTGGGATCTTTTAATTGACAACTTGTAATGCTTGGAGTATTACATGCTTAATGACCTATAACGTCGACATCGAAGAAAGGTATAATGTAGCAAGTTCATAGCGAGATTGAGATTTACTTCTTCATGGTGTTTGGATCATGGACCCAAGTACAAAAATCAGTCGATTCGTCTACTGCTCCCCAACAATCTATCTTCCCGTCACAAACCTATACAAACGAATAAACAAAAGGTTAATAAATGCAATTTTATTAATTCTACTTAGCAATTTAATACATGACGTTTGTGTTAGCATCTGTTGAGCAATTATATATCCCTATAATTGCTATATGAAGAACTAAATAGCCGATCCCTGCAATTTTACTTTTAGTGTGAATTGCAGATCGGAATTGTGAATCTAAATTAATTATAGCTATGCTATTAAATTGACTGATGTTACCTGTGTCAGTTTTATACAGTCTCCAAACTTACACCTGAATTCATCCTCACTTTTTAAAAAGCAAAAATAAATAATTTAATTCCCAGGGCATAAAAATGAGGAAACAAATAATGACTATAAATAGTAAATAGCTTTGAAAAATTTCAGAAAAACCATCGGTTCAAACTAGCGGTGATTATTTATGCCCGCTTATAGTAAAATAAAATTATATCACTCACGTGCAATTTTTTTTCTTCCGGTAACACTTCCCATTGACAGTGAATTGATTGACCTTGTCTTCTCCGCCTGTACAAATTCATCATTTTAAAAACTTAATACGTAATTTTATCGTTCCCTAATGTTTAAAAGCAATATCTAGCTAATCTAGCTAAAGTTTTACTGCAAATTACCTGGACAATCCTTATTCCCATCACAAACGCGTTGAGCGTGTAAGCAAATGCCATCTTGCTCACATCGAAATTGCTGGCACAAGCAGGGATTCTCAATTGCGTTCCATTCAGCTAAAGAAAACAACAGTCACAATGTAATATTTTCACAAAATTAAAACAACACTAGTATTCGCATGACACATTTTAATACTTCAAAAATTTAGCTTTAAAAAATAAACTATAATATGAATTTAATTTAATGGAATTTTGTACCCCATTTTAAAACAAAATAAAGCAATAAAAAAGAACTGTTATGTTCACGCTACTATAACGTATAACTAACCTGCTGTCTGGACTATTACAAAAAGAACCACACACACTACAACTGCAGCGCCTGCATCTACCGAAAATAATTTATGAACTTTTTTCAATTTCATACTTTTATATTTTGAGCAACTTAAAGTAAATAAAGAATGTCCCTATATCAGTATAACCTTAGTACAGACTAAATGGCAAGAACACAAATTTAGATTACAGCTGTAAGTTGTTTTTTTCAGTGGACTTGAAATCGAATAAATTTATAATTATGTGAAACGAGAGCGTTTGCAATGTGTCTACGTATTGTATTACATAATAATAAAATAAAGTGTAGCTTCTGTCGAGCTCCGTACGTAGCTGAATTTGAATTTCCACGTTGAAGGCTCGTTGAAGATTGCATAGCGATTAAAAAGGAGCATATTTGTTGTTATTGTTGTACTTACTCTGCTGCTAAATAATTTAAAGTTGTAACTGAATTAAGATGCATGTTTGTTCGTGTACGTTCGCACATTGGCTCTGGCTCTGGCTCTGTTTTATCATTATTATCATGATCATAGGAAAAAGTCGACGAAGTCTCAGGGACATGACGCATGATGTTGGTGATGGTGAATGTTGATATTTGAGTGGAAGGTGAGGTGTTGTGAACTAAACTACATATCTACGTGTCACAAGGCCTTATATTATACCTTACAACTCTAATAATGCATTAGTAGCCCTCTGTATATCATATTATTGTAAGATTTGCTCACCAAAGACAGATCAGATCACTGTACCTGCACTGCACGGGTCAGAAAAGACAGAATGTTAAAAGATTAAAATGTACTACTTATATGTACTTACATATTATAATTTGATTTTTGTGAATATGGTCTCTTGCGACTTGCAATGCATGTAAAGAGGGACAGGCAGCAAATCTAAATACTGATATTATGTGTGGAAAGTACGTTATTATGTAGGTATCATAATATGTAGGTTCTAATATGGTAATAGCTGTATATTATGCATCAAGCATATGAAGAGTTTTTTGGCAAAACGGGTCAAATCCATCGAAGCATCGTCTACCACAATCTAAGATAATATTCAAAATTAAATGGGAAATTCACGTTTTTCACGTTGAATTATCCGGTTTTATAAAAAAACGAAGCTTTGGCAATGTTAAAAAACTGTTTTTGTGCCACTCTGATCTGCAACGTATCTACCTAGCTTAATAGTGAACGTAACGCAAATCATCGCATTTAAAAAAAATGACTTATCCAGTCTTGCCAAGAGGCTATTCACATATATGAAGAGTTTTTCAAAACGCGTTAAGTCCACCGTTTACAAACTGGACTTAACGCGTTTTGCTAACAAACTCTTAATATGTCGACTTGTTGAAGTTGAAGGGCTAACACAAGGTCTATATTACATCTAGCTATATTTAACATTGAAGTTATGCTTTTTCCATCATCATCATGACTATCAGAATATAGCTGGTATTGTCCCTTCAATGTCGTGGGTTTATTATATCAGCTAATTATAATTTATTAGGTGCTTGTACAACGTATACTTGTACTTACTTCTGGTGAGGCAAATTCAAACACAAACTTTCCCTTTCACAAATTGCATCACGGACCACAGAGGGATCAGGGAAGCAAGAATTTAAAATATATTTAATTAAACACGCAGGTAAAATCTAATTAGGAATCTGTATGTACCCGACTCAACGAGCAAAACAATTTGGAACAAACGATAATATAACACGGTTCTACTTTCCTACCATTTTTCAGAAAGAATCCGCAAGTGTGAGAGATCTTATCGTTATCTATAATAATAATAAAATTATTATGTAAAAATCATACACTTTAAAGTACACAAAAATTACTTTAAGGAAAAATATCAAAAAACCAATAGAGTGTCAAGTATTAGAAAATGCATGGAGTACTTTATCAATATTATGTACAGGGCACCGGGCACAGGGTGTACCATAACGCTTGCCTCCCGCCCGTAATCTGCAACCCTTCAACACCCTTCTCAAATTCAAATAACTATGTATGCCCTTAGCTCCTTTAGCTAGACCCTGGGTGATAATTAAAAACTCATACAAATAATACTTATGGAGAAGTATGTACTTTAAATGTATGCATATGCATCTAATAAATTTCAGAACTCATATTATGGACACTGATAAAAGACAATGAAACCGAAACCAATCACTTGAATGTGGCAGAGTGACAGCAGACTTATTTAAACTGTCTCTTTTTTCTTGGCGCAAATCCGCGTACATCACACACAAACACACCTTGATAAAAAAATATGCACCTACCCTACCTACTCATAAGTAACCTGCAGATAAACTTGAAAAACTAAATCACCCATGATCTGGCTCTGAGTTTTGGTAAAGCACTTGTTGAGCTGTCAATTTTGTTATTGATAGCATAGATTGACTGTAGGTTTTATTTAATAAGTAATTCTGTCCCTATACTTCTATCTACCCCTACAACCGTCGTCCAAAGCACAGTCAGTTCAATCGTCAATAATAATTTGGATAATTAAATCCAAAATTGCGCAATCAGGCCCATACAAACATTCAGAGTCACAAAACAATCAATACTAAATAATTAAATGACACTCTTGTATTAATTTTACAAACATTTGCTTTAGGTATTAAATTAGGAGATATCTGATATTACCATATAGTCAATAGTCAAATATGCTTACTGGTACAGGATGATGGTATAGTGAGCCCTATTATATCTGTATGCTACTATGCTGTTGTAACTATATAGGCTTAATTCCAAATTTATAATCGATTGATTTTTATCAGTATGTCAAAATAATTATCGTAATATGTTTAAATAGTGAATACTAAACGTGTTGTTAAAAACCTACCAAACGAAGGTAAAATTACATAGTATGTACATACTTTAGGCTTTAGGGAACAATATACTGTATTCCATAATCTTGCCTTGGAACAATATGGCACGCTAATTTTATTCAGCCGTAAGATAAGCACGAAATTATTAATTCGCAATACTTGTATTTCCCTTACACTTAGTTTCCCACTTTACAAAATAAAGGTGTACGGGCTCTTATGGTTCTGGTCCTTGTTCGTGTCTGGAGGTTTTTGTATTAATTATTTAAGCATATAATACATTTAAAATGGCAAAGTTATTGAAATTCGGAGCCTTCGTTCTCACTGCCTTCCTCGCAACATCAATTTTGGGGATTGACGGAAGAATAATTAGACTAAACTTAAATTCAGATCAAGACTCAGGATTCTGGAGTGAAGTTACTTGTAAGTACAGTAGAGACTATGTGGCCTACAATAATTCGTGTCCCATGAACCTTCGCCCGGATGAAGCTGCATTCAACGACAGGGATGGATTCTGGAGTCCATGCGGTAAAGGAAAATGTGAAATTACTTATTACGGAAATTCTTTCCCACAGCCGAAAAGTATTAAACTTCATGGGATGGTTGGTGGTGGGGGGAAGATCATTGTTCAAGGGAGACGAAGTGCGATCGGTCAAGAGTATGACAACGATGTGATGGAAATGACCTCGAAGGAGACTGACACCAAACCCACGTTTAAAGAAATTTATAAAGAAACTGCAGATTATAAAGACTCTTTCGTAAGTTGAACAGCAAGTTTTAGTTAGTATTATTTTGGGAGTTTGATCATTATTAAGTACTGTTTATAAATTATACATAACTTATTGTAAGTTCATAATTAGTATTAATCAGTTAGTACTTATTACGCAGTGCTGAAGGAATGAATTTTGCTTGGGGAAAAACGGAACGATAGCGTTCAACTTATTAGGTACATTCCCTGTGCTATTTCGATAGCTCTCTTATTCGATGATGTTTATCATCGAACATTTATTTGCACTTTTCACAAATATGTAATTGGTACTTTATAGTGCATATTACAATAATGCAACCTTTCTGTTTTTATTTTAATTATTAAATTCCTGTGATAAATAATTAAATTTTAATTTAAAACTTTTAATTTTGTATATCTACAGGCCTTCAGGTTCGTCCTGGTAGCCCAAACTGGAAGAAGCATTGCCGTGCTAGATTTCATCGAGCTTGACTTGGGGGATGAAGTTCCAGAGCCAGAGCCCGCAACCACTCAAGCTCCAGGTGGCCCGGAAACGGAGTTCTTACTGGATACAAGATCGGATCTGTCCTCAAACTGGAAGGAGATTTCCTGTAACTATGCAGATATTCCTGAGGACTTGTGGGTCTGGGGTTGTCCAGAGGATTTGGAAAATACTGAAGATTCTCTTGGTCATTGGGCACCCTGCGTCTCTTCCTCCTGCAGCTTTATTTTCCATGCTCCGAATAAAGTTGAACACCCTTCACAGATTACGATCAATGGAGCTATTGAGGAAGGAAGTAAAGTGGTGGTCAGCCGGAAACGGACGGGTCTCAATCATGCGTCTGTGATTTTAATTTCAGACCAGGTGGAAGAGACTCTCGACACTTGGACTTTCGATGTTCCTTACATGTTTGATGATGACGTACGTACTTTCAGACACAATTTAAAATTAATAATAACTAACATTTTAAACACAAATACATATCGTCTATGAAGAACCAAAATGACCCATATCCATTTTTAACTAAAATCAATATCCAAAATCTACAAAAATATTGTGAATTATGTCTTGAATTTTCCACTTTTAAAAAAATATGAAAATAGAACATTTTGAACTTTTCATAAACAAGCAAATAGAATATTTTGAACTTTTCAAAAAAAAGGTAAATACAACAATTTTCAATTTTAAAAAATATGTAAATAGAACATTTTGAACGTTTCCAAAAAAAGGTAAATACAACAATTTGCACTTTTCAAAAATATGTAAATAGAACATTTTGAACTTTTCAAAAACAGGTAAATACAACAATTTGCACTTTTTAAAAACATACAAATAGAACATTGTACGCTTTTCGAAAACTCTTAATTAACATTTTATGCATGTTTTGCATTTTGTTTTATGACATAGCTCATTTTGATTCAAGCTTATATTGGATTTGGGTCATTTTGATTCTTCACAGGCGATATTTAACTTACCTACCTACTTTACAATATGCCAAAAAGACTGCATGAATTCTGACTCGAATTTTACTAAGTTTGTGCATCTTCTTAAATTGAATGTTTTGTTTTATTATGTAGCTTTGCAACATTACAATTGTAAGCAGTTCCAAAGTCAATGATGGCAACGTGTCTACCTTTCTCGTCGACTCAATCTTGGTCAAGGTCAGTAATGATCCTGTCGAGGACACCCCAGCTACAGAAAACACAACTACCTCGGATGAGGACAACGGGACCGGTACAACTCCTGAAGCCGGTAATGAGCCAACTACCCCTGGAGCCGGTACTTACACGTTTTCATCTTTCACAGTTACATTTGTAGCTGCCGTCCTGGCTGTAGCCGTGTCTATGAATTAAGCCAAAAAATTAAAATGTATATGGAATTATTTTTAATAGTAAAATTCGATTTTATTTTATTTATTCTGTCCCATATAAAAATTAACTGGTTATTGTTCAATGTTGACATTGTTTTAACACAGCGCAATAATGCATGTGCATGTACTTATGATTTAAGATTTACTCAAAAACTACAATATACACAGGAGAATTTGATTTAAAATTACATAATAATACCTTATTAGAATAGGATATTTCTTTAAGTAATACAATAATTAAGTAATAATGGACCTAAATTCTGTGTCTGTAATCAACAATTATAAATAAAATTACATAATAATATAGTTAATTCTCACAAAATACTAACTAGATATTTTATTTATTTTCACACACAGCGCACTGTCTGTACAAGTTATTTGACAGTTGATATTTGGTTAATTACAATATGTACTTACAACATTACGATTTACGATCCAATTATTATTTTCATGTTTTGTCTGTATTGAGTATTGAACAACAATAAATAATACACAACCTAAGTATATTCATGAGTAATTTATTGCATTTAGACACTTCATTCTTCTAGAGTTATACTCGTGTAACTAAACTTGTTTTAAGCAATAATAATTTTATTATTACAAAAATTTATTGTCGTATGATAAATACAGGTAGTAACTCTGGAGGTTATTAACGCCTGAAACTGCATTATTTCCTCGAGAAATACTTAAAAACTGAAATTCAAGGGTAATTGTACGCAAAATGTTTAATCTGGAATAAGTTGGCTACTTGACGGCTAAGTAACTGATGCTAATATAATGAGATAGTAAAATGATTTATTTGAATTTTGAAGCTAGATCGAGCTATACATAATAGCGAGTTTCTATGAACTTCTACACCACACGGCCCCACTGGTCCTATGCCGAATCCATGGAATGAAATCTGTACAAAACAAAAGATAGGGGTTAACCAGTGACCAGTAATACAATTGAGTATAGGCATTTGACAGAACTTTTTCAAACCAAATAAAATGTAATATCGTCTGTGAAGAATCAAAATGACCCATTTACATTTTTAGCTAATTGTAAAACACACTATCTACAAAAAAATTAAAATATCATGATGATGAAAGCATAAACAGAACAATTTGCACATTTTAAGAACGTGTGAATATACTTAGAACATTTTGCACTATCCAAAAAATATGTACATAAATAGAGCATTTTTTACTTTTCAAAAACATGTAGTTGGTTAAATGTCTTTTTAAAATCATGGACACTGAATATTTTGCACTTTTCATAAACATGTATAAACATAACATTTTAACCTTTTTAAAAACATGGAAATAAAACAGTAATATCTTTACAAAATTTTAAATAGGGTAGGGTCGGGTATCTGTGGTAGTCCGGTAACTGTGGTAGTGGGAAACCATAAAGCAACGAACGACAGCTGCAGTCCGAAGTTTATTTCAGTTCACTCAACTACTCATGGAGTACGTTCTGGCTGATGTTCCCCGCGATAGTCGAAAACTTGTAGGAGAAAAAAATTACAAAACTTACTGTGTCATTTTAACTAGTGAGGAAAGTTTATTTTCATTTGCTTCAAGTCCCTGTAATTACTGATCAAAACACATTCTCACCGAAACTGATTGCGGGGAGATAGTTGGAGTTAGTCGGCATAAGTTAATCACAATTAAGATGAAATGTTAATTTAACCATTAATTCGGTGGATTTTAGAAAAATATTTAGTCATTTCAAAGTAGTGTTCTAAATGTGGTAATGTCAGGGCTTTTAACTGTGATAATGTAAAAACCATCCACAACTCATTGCAAATTTTGTGAAAATGAAGCAAGTGTGTTTCAAAAGTATAAGTAATAATATTTCAGTTCGTTTTCATTTGTTTAGCATGCCGTAAATTATAACAATGGGAAAAAAGAAGAAAGGTGACATAAGCAAGCCATACACCAACGTAGACCTTAACAATGTCATTTCTTCTGTTCAAAGTAGATCATTAATAACACTCATTTAATAAATTAGTATGTATCTCGTTAGTAGTTTTAGTAAACACACCGATTATTTTATTCATTAAATGTGATTTATAGAACCTAGTGTGATAAAACCTGTTCTGGCTTAATATGCGTTATTTACATGTTAATTGGCTTTTAACTTATGTTTTTTGGATTGAAATTGCAATAAGCGGTGGGTGCGCATAAAGTTATCAAACTAATAACTATAGTGTGCCCAGTCACTTAATAATGTCATAAATAGCTTAATAATGTTTATTTACGTTATTTTCGTAACATAAAATGTGTCAATTTTAGCGAAAATGAGACTACCACAGTTAGAACCCTGCATACCACATTTACCGGACCTAGCAAATTTCCCACTCCACCGAGGTCGTATAGTTTGAACACCTGTAGTTTAAACAAGCAGCGGTAGAATTTGATAAGAATTGGGTAAAGTATTCAGTATAGTATGTGTGTCAAGTGTATAGTGCTATTGCTTTCAAAATTCTATTTACTTGGTATTACAGATTGATAAACTGAAAGTTTTCCAAAAAGCTACCACAGTTAGAGGACCTTACCCTAGTACATTTTGTGTACTTTTTGAAATGATGGAAATACAACGTTTTGGACTTTTCGTAAACATGGAAATAAAACAGTTTGCACTGTTTAAAAATTCGTAATTACCACTACACACCTACCTCATTTAAGTGTTTGTTTGACAGCTTATTTTAATTCTATAGCTTAAATTGGATACATGGTTCATTTTGATTCTTTAAAGACGATATTCCGTAGGTTACTATATAGGTATTTTAAAACTACATTATGTTATTATATACGTACTTGCAACTTTGGTGTAAACCCCTGGTTTCCCTACTCTTCCACAGCCATCCCCCCAACTTACGATCCCAATTTGAACATAAGCCTCAGTTTCTTTCAATGTTAATGGACCACCAGAATCTCCCTAATAATCCACAATTTTCCATGGCACACACACAAGTAATATATTCCATTATTTTAATCTAAACTAGGCACTTTACTTATATTATATTTCATGTTTCAAAAAATTGTTTTCATATATAATAATATATGAGTCAGACTTAATAAGCTACTTAATTACCTGGCAAGAATCTTTCCCACCCTCCGTGTACCCGGCGCACATCATGTTATCGGACAAACCCAGCTCACCGTATAACTGATCACATACGGTCTTTCCTAACACGGGAACTTGCAATTTCTGTAAAATCTTTGTTGAGGCTCCAGCCGTTTCGTGAGCAAAACCCCACCCAGACACAGTTGCTATTTTGTCCAGCAAATTGACTCCCTGATCCTCAGGTTTTGGGAGGCAGATTGGTGTGATCGAGTCGTCCTCCCCGCGTTGTTTTAAATTTAGTGGAGACTTCAATCGAAGGAGGGCGATATCGCAGTCAAAGCTATGAAAGCAAACACGTTTACTTAACATACGGATGGCGTTTTTAATGTCAGTTTAATTTTAAGTGTAAATATATATTTAATTATATCTTTTAAGTTACTATTACTCAGCAAAGCGATCATATAAGCGATGTATCATTATTTTGTCAATAGGAAGCCTAAGTGTTTTTTCTTGAGCATCTGTGGGCGTATCCAGTTGGTAACCTGGGCTCCGAATTGAACCGACTTGTCTATAACACAACAAACAATCAAATATCTTTGAAGTTCTATACACTACTATATCAGTTATTCATCTCTTAAGTGCATTTCCGTATCGCAAAAATTATTAGTTGTTAAAAAATTCTGACGAGTTTAAGTAGTGTTAGAAATAGAAGTTGTCAGCGATCATCGTATACCCTAGTTCTACGTCAGCAGTTTTGACATCTTCCGCATGTGACTGATCTAGGACATGTGCATGAAGTAGAATTTCAATTGATGTCGTCGTCACAAATTTTTCTAAACAATGGGCAGCTGTAAGAATGAATTGATTATTGATTAAACTTGCTCCGCAGATGGGCTGTCTTGTACCCACCTTGACCAGTGCTACTTGCCATGGAAACTCTTTTTTCTCCGCCGTTGACCCACCAACAATTCTATTCCTGTCATTTCCTTGCCGTCCGCACACTAATAAGGAACAACAAAGCCGTTTTACCATTTACTTATGTCAACTCATTGGTAAATATGTGTAGCTTTTATTATGAATTTCGATCTTTCATGACCATGTGCATATAATTTATAAGTATAGAGAATACTGTCTATCCTTTTTACTGCAAGTATTTTCTTCCTTAATGACATTATCTGCTGGAGGTAGTTGTGCTGGTTCTTTTCGTGGACGTGTCCCAAGGTGACACATGACCGTGCATTCAATGCCCTTGTAAATCCGATCGAAATAGGTCGAGTCTCCAGACTTGAGGGTCAAGTACATGTAGAAGCCTCTCTGGATTGTGTATGGACTAGAAAATGCTTGGTCTGTCCCACAAAATAATTTCTCACTCGTCAAGCCATCGGACACACGTAAGAACTCGTTTTCACAATTCTCAGTTGACCTTAGATCAATTGTGGAACATTCCACCTGTGGAATACATCTATCCACACCAATCAGCTCCCACTCACAGTCAATGCTCGCAGGATAAGATTGATTTTTCCCATAAAATGGTGAAATAATTCTTATAATTTTCTCTGGCCACATGTCAAAAGTGTGTTTGCAAGTTTCTAAATATGAACTCAATGTGTCGTCCTCTCGTCGCTTACGGCTTTTAAACTTTGCACCGTTACCTTGACCATATCGATTCACCGTCAACTTTTCATCACTCTCTCGGTCAGTGTCAGAATCAGTGTCGTCGTCTTCGTAGGAGCCATAATAATTATTAAGATTTTTGTATTTGTAGTCGAAAATGAAATCAGATTTAGAATCATTTATTGTATAATATTCCTGTTCTGTAAACACTTGGTATGTTTCATGAGGCAGCCAGTCAATAATATTTTGAAATTTTTGCTCCAGTGCTGATTGTGGTTCTGGAACTGGTATTATTTCCAATGTTCTATATTGTGGATGACCAAAGACTAACAACTCATTATCAAAAATGCAAAAACTTACGACTAGTATAAAATATGTAGCTAAGTTGCTTACTTTTAAATTATACATGTGGAACATGCCAATGATGATATAATATGTAAAACTTGTACAAGTATGAACACATAAAGTAGGCAGTCCAAGTAAATAATTCATTTTAAAATTTCTCGACTAATGCATGTAAGTATACTGGCTCCCAGACAACTTTGGTGAAGGGTGCAGATATGTGCTTGTAAAAGATAATAAGTGAATTAAAATGTTAAGAAAAACAATAACAGCAGTGAATTATACAGCTATTAAATGTGATTGGCATCATTGGAGGTTTTCCAAGACAAATAATTAAGGTTAATTGTTTATTGAAAACATAGCTTGCACTGTAATTATAATTTATTGATCAATTAAGTAGAAGAAACTTGTAAGCAATTCTAATAATTATATATTTTATCACGTGTGCCCTTTCAATTTATGATATAACCTGTCATTATTGGGCATTAAGCAGTATCTATGTACAAACCGATGAATCGGCAGTCAATATTAACATCAAATTGAAATTATTTTAACTGTCAACACAAACAAATCAAATACCTTCATGTCGCAAAACAGCGTATCTCTGATTTATCAGTGATTCAGTCCAATTCCGGTCCCGGTCCCGGTCCGTCCAATGCAGTGCAGTGGTCAGATTACATTAAATTTTCTCTTATGCTAACGAGATGTTTTACACTGAGATGGCAACCTCCATAGCATCCAGCAGAGAGAATGAACCAATAAAAACTTATTTCCGGGTTTGGACTGGATCTGTGAGAAGCCTTGTAGTAGCTGGCACGCCTCAAAAATGAGTAAGTGAGAGTGAGCATTGCACAAGCTTGGAGAACAGCCACCAAATAGGACCAAGTACAAAATCCGATTACTTCTTCCCAATATTCATTCGCTTTAGTAAGTTTCTGTCCCGTAGGGAATTAACAAGAATTAGTATATCAGGTTTGATACGGATCAAGGCAATATAAGATATGTAAGACTAAGTGAAGGCCAGAAATATTTTGAAAGTGAGTTCTAACATCGAACTTACCTTGTCATTAATTTCACTCTTCACTACGGATGCGGATGTTTGCTGGAGCAAAACAGTGACGGAGACAAGAAACGAAGAAATAACAACAAGAATAAGAACGTACACCACATATTCGACTGAAAACATTTAAATAGTATAATCATTAATGTTTGTAGCAGCCATACTCACTGATTTATCAATGCACTATTTCTCGATTTTTTTCTAAATAAAGTGTTAAATATAATTACCATATCCTCCTTGAGCCAACATCCAGCTAGGCTCGTCCAGAGCAAAGGCAACGAAATAAAATGTAACAATCCACTGCACTATCTGTAAACAAAAAAGATAGCAAGTACAGAAACAAGGTACACTTCTTCAAAACTAACTGCAGAGAATTTATATTAAAACATACACAATCAAATTGAATTTTGTCTGTGTAACATAGAACAAGTTAAGGGCTAAAACGCAAATTCCTTAAAGTTTGATTTGATCTTACGGTCAGAACCCAGGACTGGACTCTTGCAAACCATTGTGAGCAGCGCTTTAAATTAACGTTGATTTCCTTTCTCATTATTGATTTTTGTATTTTCATTCTGGATTTCGGTTGGGAATTTTTAATTTCAATGTGTATAGAAAAATTATAAAATAGTTTTTGTCAGCACCGATTTTATTAGCAGGAGTATTAGTCTGCAATCCTGAAGTCAATCTTTACCAGTCGAATGAAAAGGCCTAAAAACTGGCACTGGAGCCACTACCAGCTGAATAATTGCACTGAATACTGACCCTTCTCGATTGACCATGGAAGTTTACAGGACTGAATAATATTAATGATTACGTCTTCATAGTATTTAAACAATATTTACTGACTCAGTGACTGAGTGTCTGCGTACTGGCTAGTGGCTACATTTGTTTGACGATAAAATTAAAGTTGTATCAGTTCCTCGAAATAATTTACCCACGACTTGGTATTAAGTATAACAATGGGATTTAACGCTTGAATAAAGCTGTATATTATTTATATGTACAGGTACTTCAGTTAATACAGTGCAAAAGTAATACACCCATCGCCACCAACATCTAATTTAAGTAATACTCAAAAACTGAAACGATTGTTACTTACCTACATAGTTAGGTATATCATTTCTTTATTATTTTCCAAGAATGTTTTTTTATTTGAATAGTATTAGCTTGACAGCACTAAAGTGACTCAATATGAATATTTTTGACGCATTACTAACCTGATAAGAAATGTTTATTTACATATGAATTGCTCGTCTCTATTTACCTTGGCTCTACGATAGATAACCCATGTATAAATATCTGCATTTACAAGTTATTAAATATGCATGCGTATAGATCTTTTAGCATGCCCCTATAATATTCTGAATACTGAGAAAACTGAAATTTACCTATACGCATACCTAATTAACATTGAAATATATTAAGTTTTAAGGAAAGCGGTACTCCTGGTCCGAAAACTATAGATTTAATAGGTACTAGACAGACACTGCCCGGCCCCTCTGAAACTATTCAATTTGACCCTTAGATTTTGCAGTTGTTCCCTTATATTTATGCCTTTATAACATTTGTAGATTATATGAAGTACGAAGTATTTAAACGGAAGGAATACTTAATTAGTAAATTATTTATTATTATTATGTCTGACAAAAGCACTGATATATGTAGAGTCATAGCTGTAATTGTTTCCTGCAGATGTCAAAAGTTCGTGTGTATTTTGGTGCATCTCAAAACTGTATATAATTTTACGAACAATAAATTGCCATTTCACTTCAAAATACTTTAACTCTTAACTTTAAATTTAAATACTTGAAATATTTTACTCCAAAATAGCTATAAAACTACAAAAGTTATTTTTATAATGTATTATTTAATTTTCCTTATTTTGCAATAGAGTCGCCCTTAATAATATGAATTAAATATACTTCCATTTATACCACAACAAAAATTATTTTGAGAGGGCATTATTTACATTGAAGAAAAATTCAATTTATTTAGAAATACTGCTTCCCTGAAATAACATCCCGAGTATTATTGGTTTCATATAGAATTACAACACAAAATGCAACATTTCCTCATCAACAAAAGTTTAATACTACATTAAGTATGGGAATAAAGGAAGTTTATGGAAATGCCATTAGAGACTTCAAAAACAGAAAATCTTGTACAACCATCTAAGTATTGCATATACCAATTACCAATACTAATAATTATGTTTTGTTTTTTTGCATTAGTCTAGCAGACATATGGGTAGAGAATTAATGTAGCGGATATGCTTAAAATTTAGAACTTATATTTTTTTGGAGAACATTTTTCCTTTTTGAAAGTCACATCTGAAAGACGCCATTCATTGTCGACCTTGTTATAATTTTCCTTTGTAAGAACGTAGAAGTCAATCCAATCTGAGGCCGTGCAGGTTGAGCAGCTGTCATCAACTCGAACACAACCGTTGTGTACTTCCCCATTAGGCAGTTTTTTTCCTTTGAGTTGAGTGATGGTACCCAGCGTTCCATATGGCCATGCTTTGTTATTCGTGGCAATGGAGACAAATGGGTCTAAGGGATTGTCATTGCTACCGACTGGATATTTGACCTTTTCGAAGCAACTGTATTTACCATTACTGTCGGACTTGCATGGATTATCTTTACTTATACAATCGCTTAAATTAAGGACCCTGAAATAATTTATATGCATTAGATATATGTAACTAACTAGATTGGCACATATATAATTTGCAAGTTTAACTCTTTTATATTTACGTTTTGTCATCCTTTAAGTAACCGGATCCCTCCATAGCAATTCGCTCCGCAAATTGTTTACTTGTCCTTGCATAAACCGTTCTTCCGTCACAAGATGCTAACTGTGCATCACTTCCAGCTTTGAATTCCTTTTCATGAACTATCCAGTAGTAAGTTAATTTGGTCGAATTGACAGATGAAACCTGTAAAATAAAATCAAAAATCAAATGTACTTTTATATTAAAATAATTTAAATGAAAACAAATGCAAAGTTAGCACTCACCAATTAAATAAAAGTTTAATTAGCACGGCTAACATACCACATTTTATTTTTTTATCTACACGTGATATAGTTGCGATAATTTTAAGTGTAATGTACTTACCAAATAGCCCAGGGCTGAAAATAGTAGTATCCCAGCTACTTTCATTTTGAAACTTGTTTTTTACAGGCTATTCTAAATCTCTAAAATTTAAATGTACGTATTAACTATAGTATATGCAGTAAAGTAATGACTAAATTTTCAAAAACGAATTTATATACAGCTTCTACTCCAAGGAAATTAAATTTAACTGCTGTTAAAACTGTCAATTTTCCATCCTGGTGTAAATTAATTATATGTTTTTAGATTAAAACAATAATTGCCTTAAATCATAACATATTAATAACAATACGTGCGTCATAATTATGAACATAAATCAATTGAAAATAGATCCGGTATAAGTATGCTTAATTAAAGGTGTACAAAGTATTGACAATAATATAATGTGTCCCAGCAAATAAATGACTGCATCGTCACAGTGCATAGTACTTTTATTTTTATTTCAATGAAAACAGGTAGACATTTGCGGTTTTTTAATAGCAGTAATAGCACTAATTATGTATGACTGATAACCATAACGGCAGAGGAATACTTTTGATCGTTTTATTGATTAGAAAAAACCCAATGATAAGTAAATAGAAACGGTAAAACGTAAATAAGAAGTATGTAATTATGTATGTGAAGCACTTATAGATATAATTAGCAATTACTTACATACATGCGCACACAGTAAAATGCAGAATTTTACTTTAAAGTTTGCAGAACTTATATTATAACGTTGGCTTCTTTCATCAATTCATTATTCATATTGCGCTAATAAAGGTATGGAAATTCCGAGCCCAGAAAATATACCTTTGTGTGCATAATAAAAATATACAGAATATTATAAAGATATGCGGTTACTTCTACTATAGTCGTATGGCGGGTGTATACCTACACTCGTACTGTGAGTATAGATCGAAATCAATGTACAACGTTGCTACACACAAGAGATACAATGTATAGATTACGGTTTATTACTTTACTTAAAGACCAAAACTCAGACACACAGTCATACTTAAGATGCTTGACACCAATTGAAATATGCAGTTTTATTGCACTCATTTTTTATGCCGGCCATCGTCATCGTCTCAATTACCCTTCTTTGTTTAACATTTAAGCTTCCGTTGGAAGCATAAACATTTAGTGCTGGTGTGACAAAGCACCGTCCGCACTTTTAGCGTGGAAAATGCCAACGCAAGGCCCACGTAACCCCCGGATGACTGGGCACTAGATAGACCAGTGTCCAGTCATCAAAAAGTATCACGTAGGCCCTGGGACCATGTCACACATTGTTAAAGAATGTTAAGATGGTAGCCTCTTACGGGCTACGTGACACTTTGTGTCGAGACAGGCACTATTCCATGGATTAGTGCTGATGATGGTATGTGCAATCAGCACATTAAAAAAGTTGACACTTACAACGGGAAGTGTAAAATAATAATAAAGGGAAGAAAGATTAGGACGTCGAAAATGATGGGAGATAAAAATGCATGCAATGATGCAATACATTCTTAATCACGTTTTAAACATCTTGTAATTGAGTCTCGTCTTAATTCTGTGTGTCTATATCTGATAATAAATTTGATCGTTAACTAAACATCCAGTGCATAATTACTTCTATTCTCTATACGCACGATTGATCTTAGTACGATTATAGGAGAACCCTTAGCATTCAGTTATATAGAATCGAATAGTTTTACAATATACCATTAACCATATAATTAGATATGTAACTCAATTACATTTATACATATTTAATTAGTTTGTGTCTAATTTCTTTTGCAAAGCTCGTATAAATTCTGCTACGTTACTTGGTCTCTGCGTTATAAATTGGTTGACCAATTTAACTGCCGAGTTTGTCTCTATTTTCCGTACCCATGTATCTACTAAAGTTGAATCTTCGGCTAAAAATAAATATTCGGATGAGCCATTCTGCAATTTTAGACTGTGAAGTAAAAATTCAAAAACAAAAACATTGCATGAAATATTCTAGATATTCTTTGCTTGTAATAACAGATGGTTTCAGAGTCATAATTGATGACAAAACTTGTTGAATTTTTAAAGTTTTTGATAATTATATAAGAAGTCATGAAGCATATTATATCGTCAGGGCAGAATCAAATCCGTATGTTTCCTTAGAATAACTAAAAACCCGTAATTCCTCTCCAATAATAATTTCAGTGTAAAGATACGGAATTTGCTTCTACACCGGCGATCCACCATCATTTCAGTTTACAAAAGAAAATTTAGATCTGTGAAGAAATACTTACATAAAAGATGACTTTGAGCCCAGATAATCTCGTATCTCACAGGAACATTTATGGATGCAAATTTTAAAATCATCCTTAACATCAGCATTTGCCAGGAACTCCTCCTTCGTAGGAAACAAGTAAAGGTACTTGCCCTGGAGGGATACGTAGAATGCTTGAAATTTTGATAGACGGATAACTTTGGATTCAATCAGTAAGTTTTTCTTCTGCAGGAAGCCATGTATTTCTACATAAATTAGGAAAGTATCGAATTTTTAATTTAATGTAACCTACTTAAAGAATTTTAGGAAAAATTCGAAGTTTCGATTTGAATCGGGCTGATTTAATCGCATAAACTCACGTATTTTCCCTGACAGTTTCTTTTCTTGGGTGTTATTCTGCTGGTCGCTATCTTGATCTATCTGATCCGTTTGTAATGTTTTTTCAGGAATTTCATTTCCCGTTTCCTCGTCTACCTCATCAGTGGAGTCTAGCACATTTTCTAGGGGGATAGTATTATCTTCGAGATCTTCGATTGGATTTTGAATTCGAACTGCCGAGTTACGCTCCAAATGCTTCACCCAATCTTTCAGCAGTGATTCATTTTTCACCAAAAACAAAAATGTTGAGCCGTCGCTAATGTTCAACCTGTTTAAATGTTTTTCAAAAAGTTTCAACAAAATTTAAGTAAAAACTAATTTAAAGTCATTACTTTGATGTTTTTATAGTGCAGGTCATAGGCAGTCTCAGGTAAGCTACACAATTTTAAACTAGAATCCACACTTACAGAAACGATCGTTTCGAGCCTCGGTAGTCCTTAATTTCAAATGAAGATTTACGGATGTCAACTCTTGTAGCACCTGCATCATTAGCCCAGAAATCCTCCTCAGTTTTAAAGAAATAAAGAATTTTATCATGTAGGGCAACGTAAATTAATTCAAAAGTGGAAAATCCAGGCTGATAACTCTTCCTTTCGAGATATCCATGCATTTCTAAAAAGAAAGAAAAACAAAGCACAAATTATTACTGAAATTGAACTACTTAGTAATTATACATAATTATACTAACATACACTATGCTAATGCAAAACTAATGGGAAATATAAATTAATAAGACACTACTATAACAATATAAGAATAGACTCTATAGGGAAAGATTTTGAAATCTGCCGACTAGCGTGTCGGTGTAAACGCACGTAAAGCGACGATGTGTAAAAAATAATAGGTACCAATAGATACATTGGTATCTCATTTTTTAATATTGAAGGCAGTTATTAGCTTACCTGATTTGATTTGCATCTCATTCATTACATTAGTTGTATCCTGACGCAAGAGAACCGTGACACTTAGCTCATCTATTATCTGTTGTTTCGTTTTCCCTTCCGTCTGATTTTGATTTGAATGATTTAGTGGCACCAATTTTCCGCAATTTTCCGCATTTCGGTCAGTAGAATTGTTAGTGGTTGATTGATTTAGTGTATTAAATGTTGAAGGGGGGGAATCTTCTGCTCCGGAAAGTCTTGTGTCAAGGCTAAAATCAAGCGTGTCATCAGTTTTAGAATGAAATGAATATCTCTGTCCACTTTGAGATGTAAATTCCGCAGGCTTTTTCGATTCCATAATCTCACTTGGCAGATCAGAAGAGCTATCATCTAAATTAGTATCATCGACGTCGTTGTTGTTGCTATCTTCTGGGATATCAACTTGAAGGTATTCCGGCTCTCTAATTAAAATATTTGGAACTTCTGGATTTTCAGCATAAAAAGCAAGGAGTGCGGCCCCAGTTGCAATAGCATCATCCGGATTGATTTCCTTATTTAATTTAGCACCAGGGAAAAATTCAGAAATCATCTGTTGAATTTTTGGAATGCGTGTTGAGCCCCCAGCCAAAATGATGTCGTGAATATCTTCCTTCTTCAACATTGATTTTTGAAGAACGTCCTCAACAATAGTAATACACCTTTCAAATAACTCCATATTAAGTTCTTCTAGCTTGGCTACTGTGAATTCAACTGTTAAATCTAAATTGTCATGAATGGCCTCGACGGACACTGCCGTTTTTCTAACTTTGGATAGGCACTGCTTCTGTTTCTCACACTCCATTTTAAGGCGCCGAAGACTTTTTGAGCTTTTAAATTTTTCGAGAGTGTCACACGAGCTTTTCCCTTCCGTCAAGTCAATCCCATGTTCTCGCTGGAATTCCCTTACACAGTAGCTGACCATGTTATTGTCAAAATCTTCCCCGCCGAGCTGAGCATCCCCACCTATCGCTTTAATGAAAAGTTGGTCATTTTTTATTGTGAGGACGGCCACGTCAAAGGTACCTCCCCCAAGATCAAAGATAAGACAATTGCGAGGACTTTTAACACTGTTACTGCTGTTCTCCCCCTGGGCACTCCCACGCTTGTGAACGCTGTAGGCCACAGCAGCCGCGGTGGGTTCATTAATTAGCTGAAGAACATTAAGTCCCGCTTGTTGACAAGCTGCTCTTGTTAATTCCCGTTGGTACGCGTTAAAATAAGCGGGAACTGCCACAACCGCGCTCAAAACAGGCATCCCGAGCGCATCCTCCGCGCTCTCCTTCAAATATTTTATGAGGAGGGAAGAAATTTCTTCGGGAGCGTAGGCATTTCTGGGGCATTTATTTTTATCATAAATCTGAACTTTAATCTCACCGTTGTCGGCATTTTTAATTATAGTAAATGGCCAAAATGTCATTTGGTTCTGCTGTCTGACATGCTCAAATTTGCGACCAATCATACGCTTAAAGCTGTATATTGTGTTTTGAGGGTTTTGGTAAGCTAGCATTTTAGCGGTTTCACCATAGATTGGTTGGTCCTGATCTGTTGGGAAGGCTACTTGGCTCGGAGTTTTATCAAAACCCATGTCATTATGAATTATTCTTATATTTCCAGCTGATGCTGATGCAGACCCCGGCGAGGATCCTGCTGGTCCGGAGTGATCATTGTTGGGTGGTTGGTAGACGGCTACGCAGCAATTGGTTGTGCCCAAATCTATCCCAATTGCTGGCCCTGGGGTTTCACTCTTTTTCAAATTGATTTCTCTGTAGTAGAAGTATAACTGCTCCAGCAAATTTTTGATCTCCTGTTTTTTGGAAGCTGTCAGGGCTTCAGCTTCTGCAGTGATCTCCAAGGCGTACTGTATGGAATACTCATGACGTTCGAGAAGATCCTGGATTTCAATGAAATTAGGTTTGGCTGATACTTTATTCATTTTTCTCCTGTACAATGTTTCAGCAAACTTCAAGGACAGGGACTGAGGTGGAATGTGAGTTTGTTCCTATTTTTAAAATTAAATAAATTGGTCAGGAGGTGGTATAAATACACGCAATGAATTTATTTTCATTTATTTCCAACGATAAATCAAAAACAATTATTTCAGATTACCTTATTTTTAGAATCCATTTTGCCTTTAATTTAACTATTGTGAAACGAAAACACACTACTTCGGCTATATACTTAGTTAGTACAAATTGTAGGTTATATAGCTCTTTACGTCAAGATTTAACTTATTAATTCTTAATTTGTGTATTTTTATTTACGCTTTTTATACGGGTAGTCTTTCGTTTGGGAATTATTTCGTGTAGGAAAGCACTTACAATAATGACAGAAGCATCAGAAGCTGAACGTAATTCATAAATCATAAAATTGTAGTTATTTGTATCATGTGCAATAGTCCCATATTTTACATCTAATCAGTCTACATGTAGATATCGATAATTTCCTTTGCCTAATATGTCATGCATAATATTGTAGCAATGGTTGTTTTTGCTATCTCGTTTTCAGAGGTAAGGTAGGTAGATAAAAGGTGTCGTTTAGCTTCGAGCAAATTATAATACAACATCGAAACCATTTTAGAGTAATGATTCATCATCACAGTATTTAGCAGAGGTATGAATGTGAAATGAAATTGATCAGTATGGTTTATCAATACTTGTAAATAGTTTTTTTGATAACGTCATAAATATCATAAATTATAATACTACAAAAAATGTGGGTGGTACCTTAAAAGGGTACTTTAGAACGTTAGTGCCCGTATGTAAAACACATTGCTTGCAAGATTTAATGTTTTAATTTAGAATTTACGTGAATTATACGTTTTACGTTGTTAAATATTAAATTAAAAATCACGTAAGTTCATCCTAGCTGAAGATTACATAAAATTAGATACATTTATAAACGCATACAATTTTATGAAATAATATATTCACCGCATGTAAAAACTAAACGTTCGGCGACTCATACATCAAGCTTCATGGTTTACATATATGATTACCTGTCTATACGATGTGCGAACAGTGTAAGAATTATTCGTGGTTAATTAATGATGTGATACAGTGCTAAATCATTAAGGTTAATTAACCTTAAATTCAGGGCCGGACGAAGGAATTGCTTTTGGGCAGCAATTTGTGTCCATATAAAAACCACGATTTTGATTTTATTGATGGTTTTCTTTAGTAAAGCAAAATGTTGTATTTACATGTTTTAGAAAAGTGCAAAATGTTTTATTTACATGTTTTGAGAAAAGTGTTTAAATGTTGTATTTCCATATTTTTAAAATGTACACAAACATTTATTTGCATATTTTTAAAAATTCAAAATATTATTCTTTTTATATATTTTTGAAAACTGCAAAATGTTCCATTTAAATGTTTTTAAAAAGCTCAAACTGTTCTATTTAGGTACATGTTTTTGACAATTCAAGCTCTGCCTGTGCTGGCCGCATTATCCGGCCCTGCTGTATTCAGGTATGAGCATTGCCTGTGCATTTGGAATTTTGTGTAGATGCCTCAATCTGCTGCTTGATTCTTGGAACTTTTTTATGCCTGATGTTGTGAGTTTGAGGAACTTCTTGATGTTTTTAATTTATGAAGTATTTTCACTATTTTCTTATCCGTATTTACATATATACGTTTTAAATTAACTTTAACTTCAGATTATATATGTATTATAATTAAGGTAAATTGAGTTGTGTTATTACTATTATAAACACAAGTACACCATACCATTATAAGTACGGTTGACCGGTTGACGGTTGTCATAATTTTTACTAATTCCAGGAAGTTTCCAAACCAAACCAATATCTATATCCGCTAACAAAATAATAAATGCATAATGGCTTCAAATAAAACGTTTCCTTAAAGCTTTACCTGAATTCATATACTCACTGGACCAGAATCTCATACTTGCTTCCGCATTTCATAATGAATCAAACTTTGCCTAATTTGTAGGGTAACCTATATTATGCACAGCAGAACTGTCATAAAGACTACTAGCAATAAAGACCAACTTCGCTCTTGTGTTTGAAGTGATCTCCTACAGCAAATGATAAAGTTCCCTGTTCAATATGTGACCTTACAAAATGGAGCAGGATAAGTACAGGAATGAAAGGCATAATCAACTACTAACTTATACAATTAACTACGGTGCATTTGGGTGCATAGTAAAATGTACGTGTGCAATTTGAAATTATTGTTCCTCAATTAAAAATAATGAATTATAGAAATAAATAAGAGTACCTACCTAACAATACAAGCGACGTCGAGTTTTGTAAACTTCACATGATAAATAAGTCCTCATCTATTTTAATGATTCTTTGTATGAACTATAAACTAGACATTAGGTCATAAGTCTGGTGCATCCTCATTTCTTTGTTTGTCGTAGTGTTTCTGGGCTCTCCACATGCATACATACATACATGTACTCAAACTCTCACAAGGTGTTACAACAAATAAACGTATTTTGTTTTCGCAATTTTGTAGCTTCCTTTATTTTCAAGTGCAAAATTGTAAACTACAATAAAGCGCGAGACCACGACTAGACATAAAATCGTATATAGGTATACAAGGACAAGCAAAAACGACTGTAAGAAATTTTCCAGTCGTTTGTCGAGACATTTTCAAAAATCTTGAACTTCATTGTAATTCAGTACTTACTTACATACATGCAGGTAAGCCAAACAATAGGAAATAGCACATATTAAATGCACTCGATTCGATGTTGTTTGTGTCCAAGTTAAAGTTTGAAGTAATTACTTCTCGTTTTTGGTACTTTCTATTTTGTGCAGTAGAGGAGTTAATTATAGAATAAAAGTAGACAATTTACTTTTACACATCATGTGCATCGATGGTGGGTAGGCTAACTGGCCGCAGTAAATAAGAATTCCGTAACCTACCTACCTCACTTAATCCTTATTTTACCATGAGGCATAGCACAGCTGTAATGTGTACACTGATACCTCTAGAGTAAATTAATAAGTTTTGAATTTCGAAACTCATATAATGGTTCCCATTGTATTGTCACTCTCCCAAAATTCTGGACCTGCACTCAAATACCCCGAAAAATTCCTGAACATCCGACCGATGATAGAGAGCAAGCAGATGAAGAATTCTCGATGTCAAAAGTCGAGATACCTGGGCAGGGCTGTCCAAAGAGTTTCATATCCATGCAATCAAATGGACACGGGCAGGGTTAGAACATTAAAGATAAAGAGGGAACTAGTTTTAATCATAATAAATTTTTTAAACATGTTATAGTTAGTAGTAAACTTACTCAAGAAACATGTACTATACTATTCTTCCAACTTGACTAAAACCAATGTAGATTAGTTATGTATGCTGGCATTATATAAAATCCTTCTTTACTAGATGGGTAAGAAAACGAAAGTAAAACCGTTTACCCCTTTAATCAGTAAGTACATAGTACCTAAACTTATTACATTTATTAATTGAAAAAATAACTTGATAATGAAAAACTCAACTCTATAAAACAGTAAAAGTTGTACCCATCACTATTGCACGATAAATAAATAATTGTTCGGTTTTGATATTATTAAGTAATTCTAAAATAGACTAATTAAAGAATGAATCAAAAATTAATAAATACTGCCCTAATGTGCATTATGAAATTCTAAAAATTAACTGTGACTCAAACTACGAAGGAACGTCTCGACACTCATAGAATTTTTGCTATATTTCATGCGAATATTTTCCAACCTTATTTGAAGCTTAACAAAGGGCTTCTGCATTCTTTTCCGTGGGTGTATTTCAGTGGCTTCCTATTTCTACGCAAACCACGCTCAGGGTTCAATTAAGTATAATTTCGATTTGCACTTGTTACATTATTAACCAACATAACTTATATAATTAGAATTTCAGTACCTTAAATAAGGGTCTGGGGGGGAAAAATCCGGGGGATAATGTCCGGGGGGATTATGTCCAGGGGAAAAATGTCCGTATACCGTTTGGCAGCCGTTTATCGAAAAATTAAGCTAATGTCGTTGTCCTCAATATAGTATTGTGTTTGTAGCTGGTTTATCCTTTTATCTCAGCTGATAAACTGAGCAAACATATTTAGTAGAGCTTGGTAACTTCCTTTGCATAACCCTGAGACGATGTACTACTACACAAATCTACGCCAAATGTATCGTATTTAATTTTACCCTTGTGAAGCGAGTCAATCAAGTTGTAAGTGCGCAGAGTAAGAAAGGTAAGAATATTAATAATATTTACTATTATTACATTTATTAAACCACTACGGTGGTTCAATTGCACTCTCAAGCATTACGGATTAGTAATAAATAATAAGCTGTTATATAATATAATAATTATATTATTACAAGTTTAATAAGCTGCCTAATTGTGGCCGGGTTCGTAAAAGTCAAACTTTCAGAAATCATAACTTCTGAACCAGAGCTCGCAGAGAAATGCCTTATGCACAGAATTGTTGGCTAAATTTCGCTTAATAAGAGTTAAAATAATCGTAAATGCAAATCATAGTGCTTCCAAGATACTATTTGATATATTAAAAAAGCCAGGATTTTTAAAAATTCCGTAAAGTGCCCTAATTGTGGCTGGGTAGGTCCTAATTGTCATCCTTAAATTGTTGTTTTTCAATGCAATTTAAGCACCTATTATGTTAAAGCAGTAGTGCTACTTTAGCTGATCATTTTCAGAGAAAACTGCACAACTTGCTAACTTGCATCCACGTGCAGCAACCAGCATATCTGTATTTCTCATGCTTAAGCTGTCGATCATCTGGAGATTCTTGCAAAAGTCTCAGCTAACGTTTACGGTAATCGGACAAAGTCTCCCCAGTCATTTTCCCCCCGAAAACTTTCCCCCCGGCAAGTAACAGTGGACATTTTTCCCACGGTCCTAAAATACAACAACTGATATGTGGTATGTAGTTCAGTATTGTGTTAAAGGTTTTACTTTAAGAAAATAACGCAAATGTTTTAAGCTATACGACTAGGAGCTGGTCTTGAGTATTTTTAATGATTTTCTTACTAATTATTATTACTACCCAAATTTCAATGTTTCGCAATATGTAAATCTGCGTTGGGTTTTTGATCATCAAACAGAAAACTTTATCATTAGATCGCATCAGGTTTAATTTTTAGAATTTCAGATTTTGAGGCATTTGGCATTTAATTTTTCTTGTCAGAACTAACTTTTTTAATGTAATAGGTTTAGGTATTGTGTACATAAATTATTTGTATTTAAATTTTTTTTTGCTATAGCTAAGCATTTTTATACGATGCCAGGATATATATAATCATGTAAAGAAGTTTTAGCCATATTGAAAAATAGTACACATATATTTCTGGAGTGTGTAATTTTACTACTAACCTTAATGTTTAGAATTTGGCTAATTACCTTTATTTCCTACACTTTTAAAATTAACAATTCAGAATTTATGCATTCCAATTAATTCCAAGCTTGCGGTATAATAAAGTACATTTTGCATTGAATTTGTAAGATAACATACATTCAGCGAGATTAAAATTAAAACACATATTCCTATAACTAATAATTATAACCCAGCATTTCATAAATCATCACTTAATCTTACAACACTGTGCACTCTAACATAATTAGGAGTTTGGGGGGAAAATGTCCGTTGTTACTTATCGGGGAGAAAGTGTCCGGGGGCAAAATGACCGAGGGGAAAATGTCCAGGGGGAAAATGTCCAGGGAGACTTTGTCCTACAACCAACGTTTACATCCTTCCTTCTGACGTTCCAGCTAACACGCACACTATCAACTTGATTGTTTAATGTGTAAAAATGAAGAGTTTTCTTCATACACAATCCCAGATTATGTGAATGATGTCATTATTTGCATTATGGGCGGCTCGTAAAATCTCTCCGTTAGCTACAATGGTAAACAAGTTATGATGATTGAGCCTGTTTTTCTCATATCACTCCAAAACGATGAAAATCCAGCCGAAGTTATTTTTTGTTTCTTGTTAATCCTAACCTTGGTAGTACATGCAAGAAACCGTATAATTTATTAAGTTTAGACTCTGCAGTGGCCACAATTACAGCATGCAGCACTTCGATGAAAAATGGGGGATTTCTGTTTATCTGCTATCTCGAAAAAAAAATTTCAATCTAATGTCGTAGATTACTTACTTACATTAGTTAGTCATTACTCCTGAAAAGTTACAACTGAAAAGCTACTACCGTCGATTCAAATTAAATTTGAACTTGTCTGTCTACTCTAAATACGAAAAATCAGGATGTCGGGGGGGGGGGGGCACGATCTTTGTCGATTTTGAAATGTTTGGTATCAGTGATTTGATTTTGGTGCCATAAATTTAAATGTAGATAGTATGCGCCAAGTTTTTAAGGAAAGAAGCTGAAATCAGCAGTAAAGATAGTAAAGACAATAAGCTGTATGGATATTAGTTACTTAGATTTTTATAGGCCTTAGACTTCGATTTCACTGCCAACTTTACCCATGGATAACTTTATCTATAGGTAAGTTATCCATCGATAGTGAATGAAATCGCGGCTATCCCGTGGATAAGTCCCTATCTATGGGTAAAAGTTATCCATGGGTAAGTTTGATAGATATCTCTAGTCTATGGATAAAGTGCAAGTGAAATTGCTCTATCTATAGATATATAAGTTAAGATTTTTTCTAGATTTTCTTGCGTTTTGGCACAAATTTCATAAATAATTTAAATTAATTAATAATGATTTATTAATTAATTTGTTTAAATTATTGATCAATTGTTTTGCTTTCTTTGGCAGAGTAGTGATTTATTACATTTTGTGTATTGGGTTGGGTCTTAATAATTTAACATATTGTTTTTTGGGTAGAGCTTTGAATTGACATTTCATTTCCTTCACGTGCATCTATTATTCTCACCCAAGGAATATACTTTTATATTTGATTCAGTTCCTTATATTTAGTCAAATGATTCAACATTTAATAAAAACTTTGTTGAAAATGGAAACTGAATCTAGAAATAACAGAAGAAACAACTGGTCCTGCAATGAAATTAATGAGCTCATTAGTTTATTTAAAAGCAGAGAATGGTCTGATCAATTTCCAAAGTGGAACTCCTTATAAAAGGAGTACAGAAAAATTAAGCAGCTTTTTTTCAATATGCTGCTGTATTCCAATAACAATGTAATCAAAAGTTGACCTTTCTACACAATATTTATTTTTAAATCGTACTTGGTCCATGTTGGGAGCTAAAAATTTGTTGTGCACATCAAAAACCAGGCCTTTTTCCTGCTATAATATTATAATTAGAAACTTGAGTATTTTGCACCATATAATGTACAAACACTACGTATGTATTTTTTTTATTGTTCAGCTATAATTAAAGTTGTCTGAATAAATTACCTATAATGCTTTTTAAAATACTAAGTTAGCGGAGTTATTAACCGAGAATACTGAATTTCCCGTTGCCGATTAATTAAGACAACTTGGGAACGCATAGTAGCAATTGTTCCTAATTTTAAATTCATATCCATTTTTAATCGAGTCAAACATATTAAAAATAAAAACCTACTCACGACATACTTCTAAATAATTTAATAATTAATTAATAATATATATATATAATATATATATAATTAAAAATTTAACCTTTTATTTAAACTTCAGAGCCACAAAAGATATCTACGGATAGTTTAGTAGTGAAATCACGATATCTATCAACAGTTTACCTATAGATATCTTCAAGATACCTATCGATAAAACTGTGTGAAATCGCAGTTTACCCATAGATAACTTACCCATAGATAAGTTAACCATGGATAAGTTGGCAGTGAAATCGACGTCTTACTGTTTAAACCGCGGCCACTTATCATCTCTTGGGGGTGATCACCTTTACGCACCCTATAACTATCTCTAATTAATTGATTAAAATTAAATTAAGTTGGTGTATATTATGTTTATGAAGCAAAGCATAATGTGTGTATAACAAAATTTTGACAAGTATACTGCGTGCTGTAGACTATATTCTTGTTGAAGAACAGTGTCAAGTTTATATTAACAAAGTTGTCTATTTCTTACACAGTGATACGTACTCCTTTACTGTTGTTTCTGACTGGATTATTTGGATTACTGTCTTGAGGTAAAAATAAAATAATAATTATGTTTATTAAGACTCATTGGCCCTACAAATGTTATTATGAACGACTTCATTACCATTACTACTTTAATTTGTTTTTCTCAAATTGTATGCATTTGAGAGTTTAAAATGTACAATATATATTCCTTTAAAATACGTATTTTTGACCTGAGTGACCTCGTTAAGTTTTCACTATGCAATGTAACTATCACATTGGAATCGTCTAGCGTTGGATAATGCGGTCAGCGCATGCTCCTTGCTACTTGAATTTTCAAAAACCGTGATATATTTATATATTTATATTATTATTATTATTATTATATATATATATATATATATATATATATATATATATATATATATATATGAATATATAAAACAATCAACAGTTGACCTATATTTTCGCTTTAAAGCTCATAGCTTTTAGTTATTTCTGGGTTACTGTTGCGGCTACATATTCGCTTGTGGCTACCTATCGAAGTTTGTTATATTTATGGTTAGGCTAGGTTAGGTTTGGGGGGGGGGGTAGGCCGCCGAAGGCGGGAGGGGAAAATGTAACCTACCCGTTTCCAGGCAGCTTTAGGAGCATGGTTCAGCGTTACTTCAGGCTCTACGACATGAAATACTGTTTTTCGGTAGATTTATTCATTTCTCGTCGATTTATATTCATTACACTTCAAATTAAAAAAACTTTTTTGCACATCACTTACCGAAATGGACATCGCTTACCGAAGTTGGACATCACTTACCGGCCTGGACATCACTCACCATAGAAACCTCCACATGTAAATAGAACGTTTTGTCCTTTTTGGAATCAAGTATAAAGAACATTTTATGTATAAAGCTTGTAAATACAATATTTTGTTTTACGGAACAAAACCATCAATAAAATTAAAATGGTATTTTGGAATGAAACAAATTGCTGCCTAGCCTAAAAGCAATTCCTTCGTCCGACCCTGGAATCGTCATGTGAGAGGAATATTCAAAAGATTAGGGATACTACAGCACTGTACGTATGTGAACTTCATAATTTAAAATAAAACTGATTTCAGCGTTTTTTAAAACTCAAACACTTTAATTTTGTTTTAAATTTCTGCCACTAATTATTGTAAATACGGTCAGCATGTTGAATCTTATCAGGATTTAAAAATCACCCACCTTGTGACTGATTCACCCAACTACCTCATGATGTCAAATGTATTTAAGAGTACAGCATTTTTATTGTAAAGGTATAATTAATTTCAACAAACCTTATTACTGCTGAGATTATTCAGAATTATAGTTTATAATGGGCATGATGACACAAGTACCCACGGAGGTCAAATAAACGTCCTTGAGAAACGTCCCTTTCCACCTGCTTTATTTGAGAACTGAGCCCATGATGTTGCATGTGCCCATACGACGGTCCTTTTTACAGCAACAATAACGTGTACTGATGTAGTCAAGAATACCCGAGTCAATTGCTTACCCTTTTATTATAACACCAACTGTAATCATTTCAATGAAATATAATGTGGATTAACTTCATTATTAGACTTACCTTTTTTTTGCTACTTTTTACACATAATTAAGTGCTATATTTTCATAAATCCATAGAATGATGCGGATGTAAATATCTCTCGCATGATGAGTCCCCTGTGTTAGTTGCATCGCTTGAAAAAAATCTAACGAGGACACTAAGGTCGGAAATAAGTTTTTTAATGGAATATATGGTACATTCTGAAGTGGCAAGTTCACAAAATTTGAGAAAAACAAATAAAAGTAGTAATGGGTTCGTAAACAAATGACGCTGGTACGGGAGGGTACTATGAGTCTACTTGAGTAGTGCTGTCTACCCATGTTAAAGAGAAAGATGGTCATTTACCTAATAAAAGGGGTGGTACAGAGTACAAAAATAATAATATTTTGAGGACGTCCTTTTTTCATATTTATGTCTGAAATCAGATTAAGTGTAAGACATTTGGTCCCTAGGAGTTAAAACACGAGTGCAAAACGAAGTATAAAATATATCTTAAAATCAAATTTGTGAAAGAAATTTGGTCCCTATACCAAACAAGTATGAGTCCAAAACGAAATACAAAAATATTTTAAAAGTATCGGTCACAGTACCTACACGTTACGCAGTAGTCACAATTTTTGTTAACTTAAACTCATAAGGAGATTCAGATTCCGTAGAAACAATTTACATTTATTTCATATTTGATGAAATATAATGGATTTAAATATAAAGGGTCATGGATCAGTGTAAGACAATCAGTCATTTATGAGTTAATAATAATATTTAAAATATTAAAACATATTGGCCACCTAACCAATGCATTGCGCAGAAGTTGTAATAAACGTTTTCAACTCAGAATTATACGGAGATTGATATTCCGTAGAGACAATTTACATTTCAATTATATTTGATGAAATATAAAGGATTTAAATATGACGAGTCTTCGATCAGTGTAAGACATTCAGTCAAGGATGAGTTAACAATACTATTTTCAAAAAACGACCACCTAATCTATAAATTGCATAGAAATTTTAATAAACTTTTTCAACCGTAGAGAAAGTGTACATTTATTTTCTATCTATCTATCTCCTAAATATTTTTCCTATCAACGTGTAAATTGCATTTCAGCAAAACTTATTTAAAAAAAACAGTCTTACCATTACCTAAATATTTCAAAGTATTATTAACATGTTTTATTTTCCACTTAATTGTAGAGGCTTCGATTTCGTAGAGAAAAAATACTTTCTTTATATGTAGTGTTATATATGGAATTTATTAAAATGGTTCGTAGTGATTTGTTGCATGCCTTATTTTTTACAACATTAATTGCTACTAATATAAATCGAATTTATCATTATTAAAACTGCTTGTAACTGACGAGCATAATCCGTCAAGCCATAAGTGAGATTTTCGTTGAGATATTTGTTTAAAATAAGATCACAAAAACAAACTTAGAATGGCTTAACAACATAATGCGTGTAATTATGTTCGGTCGATAATTTTGTTTAAATCGAAAAAGGCTTCAAAAATGTCTTTAAATCTTTTTTATTGTTTTAAAAAACTTCTTCTTTTAAAATTTGATAGGCATCTACGCTTGTTCAATCACAATTTTAAAAAAAATACAACATTTTAAAATTTAAAATTCTACTTTTTTTTAAATTTTAAATATTTTATAATGGATTTTCATACAAAATTACCAACAAATAATATAAGCGTTTTGCTCATCAGCTCTGCGCACTTCTTATATATGTATCGCTGAACAAACCCTTTTATTCGCATCCTTTTAAGAACATTACAGTGACCTATGATTTCTCACATTAAACATCCATTTTATTTGATAAAATATGAAAAAACGCATATTATCTCCAAGAAATTTAAATCTCTAAATAAGTTGAACTTTAAAAAGTGTATTACAACTTTTTTGCGATGTATTAGTTAGAAGGCTGTTGTTTCTAATTATTTGCAAGTCAATAGTGATCTAATGTCCTACAGTCAATTATGACTTGTCACATTAGAAAATCCAGTATATTTCATCAGATATAAAATAAATGCATATTGTTTCTACGAAATCGAAATCTGCGTATAACTATCAATTAAAAAAATTATTATAACTTTTGTGTGATGTATTGGTTACGTGGTCGTTGTAAACAATATTTTAGTTTAGATTACGGACATAATAAAAATTTGCAGGATAATATCAATACACAATCTTATCATTTTATTTATATGTTTTGAATTATTAATTGCAAAATGAATAGATGGGAAAGAAACGACAAAGAGTTACTCATGACAAGAAGGAGATTATGCCGTCGTCACTACTACTGCAAATAGAGAAACAATGGGTTTGGTCATTCATTGGAGTTTCTGTAGCATGTTTTGAAAAGTGGACAAAAGATTTTCAGAATTTTCATCATGAACGTGGAATTCATGTTTTTCAATTGCATGGGATTTTTTTTGACACCACAACTAATAAACTTGGGAAGCGAAACATTCATATGAGCGATTTTGATACTGATTGGATGTTCAAGCTTATGACAGAAAAAAATATTACTAAATTTGCCATTCCTGTGCTTCATGCTAACAACCGAAAAATTATTGGAGATCATGTAAGCTTGTTGACAATAATCCGAAAGCCGGGAAATAAATTTGAAATTCATCACTACAATTCTCTCTACGAAAAATATCAGCAGTTTAAAATACAAGCATTGAACAAGCGTAAAAAGAAAGTATTGGACTCAGAATATGTGGACTCTCGAAGAATGAGTTACGTTTTACCTATAATAGATAAATGCATAAAGAGAAGGATTAAAACATGGTTTAATGCACCTCCCACAAATGTCAAAAAATTTCATCACGAGCCACCGGCTCAGAATACGTAAATCGAAAATTTAGATGAACTTTGTTTTGTATTATATTCAGTATTTATTGATATTGTATGTCCGTATCTTTTTATTAGCTAATACATTTTATAATCACTTTAGGTTTGAGAATGGATGTGGATGGGCGTTGCTGTTATTCATTACACGATTTGCAGAAAATATGCCTATTTATCCTAAAGCCACTAAAAGCCGGAGTGCTGAAGAAGTTTTTTACAATGAGGTGGTTAACATTAAAATAAAAATGACAGATCTTATGAACGGCTGGTACCAGAATCCTTACAACGACAAAACAGTCTGCAATTGTTATCAATTTGCAAAAGTTTAAATTTTTCAATATGTTGAAATAAAAAATATTGCTGAAGATAATTAAATTGATTATTTTGAAATAAAGTTCTTTTTTGTAAATACAAGTCACGTTGTTTTTTAAAAAAATTTGAAAAACAAAGCTAAAAATATTAATTTTTGAAATTATGTTTTATTTGTGTAATACACAAAATTAAAAATATTGATTTAGGTTTTTTGAAAATTTAAATATGTTACATAATACGTATATTTAAAGTAATCCTATCAAAAAATTACTGTGGCGCAGACTCACTCACTCACTCTCAGTCTCATATGTTGTAGAACAAAGTTCAAGCGTGAGGACGTGGAAAGGAAAGAAGTCACATGTTTTGTTTCATCGATTATTTTCAGTTTTTTGGTGTCATAAATACCCTGCATGTGCTTAATACCCGCATCGATAGAATGGTATATCGCTATATATGTACCCCCATTTGGTAACATGTCGAAATTTCGGTTTTAAGATTGGGCAGAAAATTCAAAACAATGTCCTTTTTAAACAAACTAAATATCGCCCTAAGGCATTTTTGCCTGAAGTATTTTTTATTAAGATTTACAAGTCTGTATTAAAATCGACACATCTAACTCTTTCCCGGCTACCTTCTAATTTACAGGCTGTAAATTGACTATTAAGATTTGCCGGCAAATTTAAACAACTTAACGTTTCTTTTAAGCCTGCCATTAAACAATGGCTTTAGCCCTTTTTTATAGTGCAGGTCATAGGAAGTCGCAGACGCAGGTAAACTAAACAATTTTAAGCTATGATGCAAACTTACAGAAACGATCGTTTGGAGCCTCGGTAGCTCTTAATTTTGAATGAAGGCTTACAGATGTCAACTGTTGTAACACCTGCATCATTAGCCCAGAAATCTTCCTCAGTTTTAAAGAAATAAAGAATTTTATCATGTAGAGCAACGTAAGTTAATTCAAAAGTCGAAAATCCAGGCTGATAACCTTTCGAGATATCCGTGCATTTCTAAAAAAAGGAAAACAAAGCACAACTATGTATTACTGACATTGAACTACTTATATGAATTATACATAATTATAGTGACATATTATGCTAATGGGTAATATAAATTAGTGTGACACCACTATAACTATAAGAATATTATACTATAATGAAAGATTTTAACATCTGTGAACTCGCGCGTAAACGCGTATGTAAAGTGTCGATGTGTAAAAAATGAGATACCTATATATCTATTGGTACCTATTATTTTTTATGTCTTTTTGAAAAAAATCTCGGAAACCCATAGTTTTGAGGCCCGGTTTTTTAAACCAATTTTTCGGAAAAAATAAAAACTTTCGAATTTTCAAAAATCCTGAAATCATTTTTTAGATAACGGCCTTAGAATCAGAAAAAACCAAACTTCATTAAAATCTGTTAAGAACTGTAGAAGCTACAGGGCGGCAAAGTTTTCAAATTTGAATTTTTTTAAACTTTGCCGCGCTATTCTACGCAAATGACGCAAAATACACTCGAGTTACTTTGGATCTATACTATTTAAAAGTAGCCTGATTTTTTGAAATAGGACCTATTTCAAATTCTGGGTCGGTCATGTCGCGTCATTCCCATGTGAGTGCAAGATTTAATGTTGCAATTTAAAATTTAAGTGAATAATTACGTTGTTATCAAATATTAAATTAAAAATCACGCAAGTTCATCCTAGTTGAAGATAACATAAAATTAGATACATTTGAACGCATACATATTTGTAATATATACACCGCATGTAAAAGCTAAACGATCGGCGACTCATACATCGAGCTTCATCGTTTACATATCTGATTATCTGTTATATATGATGTGCAAACAGTGCAATAATTATTCGTGGTTAATTAATGATGTGATACAGTGCTAAATCATTAAGGTTAATATAACCTTAAATTGATAAAGTAAGTAAGAGTAGGAACCCACCAAATTTTTTGTCACTTTTGAATACGGGCTTTATGAAAAAACGAACTGTTTTTTTGAAAATTGAATTGTGCAACGTTTCGATCTACTTGATCTTCTTCTTGGCACTTGTAAAATGGTTGTGATAATTCGCGCTATTGAGTTGAACGGTGTGTGAGTTGAGAGGAGAGGATTATGATAGGTTGTAAGAAAGGTAAACGGACATTTGCTACCCGGACATTTGCTACCCGGACATTTGCTACCCGGACATTAGCTACCCGGACATTTGCTACCCGGACATTTGCTACCCAAAGCCCAACCTAGGACATTTGCTACCCATAACCTAGGACATTTGCTACCCACGGCCAAACCTAGGATATTTGCTACCCATGGCTAATGTAGAAATAAATTGCATAGACAATATTTATGAGTACACCACATGGCATCGATGTTGAAATAGTTTATTAATGCTATTATTGTTAATGATAAAACATGGTATAATTTGTAGATGGTCGTTCAAAAATTATGTTTAAAAGTTATATAGATATTATCTTTACAGTTAATTTTTATAATTAATATACCCTGCATATTAAGAATGATTGCCGTATTAATGTTAGAACCAGGACCAGACAACTAGCCATTGCAGACACGCTGAATGATATTTAAAAATAATATATATATAATATCTTTACAATTAATTTTTCTAATTAATGTATCCTGCATATAGAATTCAGCCTAGAGTGCATAGAAAAATTCAGCGAATTGTAATTTTTGTTGTAATATGGGTACAAAATATATTTACGTGTAAGAATTATTTTTTCTGACATAATTATGGTAAAATGACAGTTTATAGTTTTAGGGTTTAGGGTTTAGGGTTTACTTAGTATTTTCTTCTTAGGTTGCGTACTTACATTTAGACTCATATTGAGTTTTATTTACTTTATTAGGTTTAAGATTACGTCATAATTTTATTGTTACCGTTTTTTGTCTTTTAGTAATTATTGTATCGTTTCCGCAATGGCTTGTTGTTGTCTGGTTCTAACATTATTATACAGAAATCAGTTTCTTTATGCAGGATATATTAATTAGACCAATTAATTGTAAAGATATTATATATATCATTTTTAAATATCATTTTTGAACGACTATCTATAATTATATACCATGTTTTATCATTAACAATAATAGCATTAATAAACTATTTCAGCATCGATGCCATGTGGTGTACTCATAAATATTGTCTTTGCAATTTATTTCTACATTAGCCGTGGGTAGCAAATGTCCTAGGTTATGGGTAGCAAATGTCCTAGGTTGGGCTTTGGGTAGCAAATGTCCGGGTAGCAAATGTCCGGGTAGCTAATGTCCGGGTAGCAAATGTCCGGGTAGCAAATGTCCGGGTAGCAAATGTCCTACAACCGTAAGAAAAGGGAGACGGTCGTGACGTCACGACCTAAATTAATCTTAAATTCAGGGCCGGACGAAGGAATTGCTTTTAGACAGTAATTTGTGTCCATACAAAAACCACCATTTTTATTTTATGGTTTTCTTTAGTGAAACAAAATGTTCGATTTACATGTTTCAGAAAAGTGCAAAATGTTCTTTTTACTTGATTCCGAAAAGTGCAAATTTTTCTATTTACATGTTTTGAAAAAAGTAGTAAAAAATTTATTTGCATGTTTTTGAAATGTGCAAAAACATTTATTTGCTTATTTTTGAAAATTCAAAATATTCTTTTTACATATTTTTGAAAACTGCAAAATGTTCCATTTAAATGTTTTTAAAAAGCTCAAAATGTTCTATTTACATGTTTTTTTTTAAATGCAAGCAGCGGGGGCTGCCGGCGCTGGCCGCATTATCCGGCCCTGCTTAAATTAACCTTAAAGGTTGTATCGTTGTATGAGCATTGCCTGCGCATTTGGAATTTTGTATACAATGCCCCAATCTGCTGCTTGATTCTTGGAACTTTTTCCTGCCTGATGTTGTGAGTTTGAGGAACTTCTTGATGTTTTTTAAAAATTTTTAAGTATTTTCACTATTTTCTTATCCGTATTTACATATATACGTTTTAAATTAACTTTAACTTCAGATTATATATGCATTATAATTAAGGTAAATTGAGTTGTGTTATTACTATTAAAAACATAAGTACCTACTTTACACCATGAAGTACGGTTGACGGTTAAGGTTGTCATAATTTTTACGAATTCCAGGAAGTTTCCAAACTTAACCAATATCTATATCCGCTAACAAAATAATAAATGCATATATAGGCTTCAAATAAAACGTTTCCTTAAAGCTTTACCTGAATTCGTATACCCACTGGACCAGAATCGATACTTGCTTCCGCATTTCATAATGAATCAAACTTTACCTAATTTGTTTGGCAACCTACTGATATACACAGTAGAATTTTCATAAAGACTACTAGCTATAAAGACCAAGTTCGCTCTTGTGTTTGAAGTGATCTCCTACAGCAAATGATAAAGTTCCGTGTTCAATATGCGGCCTTAAAAATGGAGCAGGATAGGTACAGGAATGAAAGGCATAATCAACTACCAACTTGTACAATTAATTACGGTGCATTCGGGTGCATAGTAAAGTGTACGTGTGCAATTTGAAATTATTGTTCCTCAATTAAAATTAATGAATTTTAGAAATAAATAGGAGTACCTACCTAAAAATACAAGCGACGTCGACTTTTGTGAACTTCACATGATAAATTAGTCCTCATCTTTTTTAATGATTCATTGTATGAACTATAAACTAGACATTAAGTCATAAGTCTGGTACATCCTCATTTGGCATGGTCCATAAATGATGTCATCGATGGCATGCCTTTTTCTGATAGACCCACCCACCCTAACAATAGAATGACAACTTTTTAAACATGGGCTTAAATGGAGAGGTTTTTAGGACCCACCCACCTAGTGGGTGATATCATTTATGGACCACGCCTTTCTTTGTTTGTCGTAGTGTTTCTGGGCTCTCCACATGCATACATGAACTCTAACTCTCACAAGATGTTGCAACAAATAAGCGTATTTTGTTTTCGCAATTTTGTAGCTTCCTTCATTTTCAAGTGCAAAATTGTAAACTAGAATAAAGTGCGACCACGAATGTACCATACAAAAGATCGTATATAGGTATAATTATGTAGTACAAACAACAACGACTAAGAAATTTTCCAGTCGGACCTTTTCAAATATCTTGAACTTCATTGTAATTCAGTACTTACGAGGTAGCGTTCAGAAGTGATCACGCCGAATTGGCTCCATATATTTAAAAAAAAAAAGAGCATGTGAAAAAAACTATATTTGCTTAAGAACATGATGCCAATGGGCATTTTGACTCGCTAAGTAGGATTTTTGAAAGTATTAATTTGCTAATAGTAACTAAACGGGCGCCATATTTAGCTGACTAGAAAATGAATTCTTATTTCTTTGGCACCCTGTAGCTCACATATTCAAAACAATTGTAGTTTTGTATTTTCCAAAACATTATCTATAAAGTGATTTCTGCATTTTTGCTTAAAAATATTTTTTTTTTAGAAAATGAGGTGTTTGTCTCGGTCCTTGTAAATTCCCATTACCCAGGACCAAGACAAATACCTCAATTTCTGAAAAAATACATTTTTTCGAATTTTTGAAAAACCCAGAAATTACTTTGTAGATAATGTTTTGGGAATATTACAAAACTACACTTTTTTTGAAAATTGGATTAAAATTGTATGAACTACAGGGTGCTAAAGAATTAGGAATTCATTTTTTAGTAAACTAAATATGGCGCCCGTTTAGTTACCAATAGCAAATTAGTACTTTCAAAAATCCTACTTAGCGAGTCAAAATGCCTATTGGCATCATGCTCCTTAGCGAATCTAGTTTTTTTCACATGCTCTTTTTAAAAAAAATATATATGGAGCCGATTCGGCGTAATCACTTCTGAACGTTCCCTCGTTAGATGTAGGTAAACCAAACGATAGGAAATACTACATACTAAATGCACTCGATTCCATGTTATTTGTGTCCAAGTTGAAGTTTGAAGTAATTCCTTCTCGTTTTTGGGTACTTTCTATTTTCTGCCGTGGAGGAAGTAATTATAGAATAAAAGTAGACAATTTACTTATACACAGTATGTATGTCGATGGTGGGTAGGGTAAATGGCAGCAGTATATAAGAATTAAGTTACCTACCTCACTTTAATCCTCATTTTACCATGAGGGATAACACTGCTGTAATGTGTGCACTGATATCTCAAGATTATAAGTTTTGAATTTCGAAACTCATATAAAAATATGGAAAAAATATCACACGCATCGCCGGTTACAATATTTACAAAAATTGCAACTGTAGCGATTATCTCTCAATGTTTTCGCGTTCCCATTGTACTGTCACTATCCCAAAATTCTGCACCTGTTCTCAAATACCCCGAAAAATTTCTGAACATCCGACCAATGTTAGAGAGCAAGCAGATGAAGAACTGCTTCATCCATATCTACTCAGTCGACCAAGGTCATGGTATTATAAACCATCAACTACACTCCAATCCTACAGTTCTATCTCAACACGTCCACCAAGGCTCCAATGCAAAATGGTACGACAATTACATCCGGCAATTTAAAACTAACAGTGGTGGAGCTCAATGTCACTCAACAATTGCCGTAGTAGACCATTGCAACAAAATGAAAGAATCCGGCCATCAATCCTTCGACTACAATTTTTTATTAGCAACACATTTAAAAATCTTTCCACGTTTCACAACGGTCATTGTGAGGGACAAGTGCATTGGGTCCCGTGAGCATGAACTGTATCAAAAAATAATAGGAAGTGTTGTTCCCTTTTTTCAAAAACTTCGCCTACCCATTGTTTCGTATTTTTCCTACACTGATACCGACATCGATATCGATACCGAGTCAGAATCAGAAACATCTGGGGTTGAGAGTGGCCATGGCTACCGGTTTAATTACGGATACGTTGAGCCTCGACATGTAGCCCCCATGTATCCGCTATGGTCATCATGGGACCAAAAGCCTGAAGCTAATGATTTATTTCAGTGCGAATCTTTTCCTGAACCAAAGTCAGAGTCAGAGTCACAATCCTGCTTCGAACGCGTAATGCTAAACTACGAGGAAAGAATTCAACACGGGAAAAGTTTCCCATGGGCCGTGTCTAACTCACGGACCCACATTACAGTAGACTATCTCATAGAAAATAAATTAGCGAATTCACCTTTCCATCGATTTGCCCCATCCAACCTATGGAATGCAACTTACAAATTCATTACTTCGGATGTAAATATTTCTGGAATCGTTTCCCAGCTCCAGCCGCCAAAAACGCTACAACTGGACGGTCCGAGATTTTTCAACTTTGTTGATCAAAATAATCACTACAGTTTGTTTCCAGGTCATACCATATTTCCAGTTGGTCATTCTAAACCTTATAAATTTGTTACATTCCATAATATACATCAAAATAAAACTTCAGTTGAAATTTTCACAAATCCCATTACGAGCAGCGTCTGGTTTGTCCTGCTTTGCTTACTATTATTTTACTCTCTCAGTCTCACAGTTGTTGCCAGAATAGATTCGTCAAGACCAAAATCAGATTCTTGGGTAAAGGAGCCTCTATTCTTTTGTGCAGACTTTGTCAACAACTTTTTAATCATTTCTGCTACTCTAGCAGAGCAGTCCGGGGTTGATGTTGTTTTGTCAAGGGTTAAATCGGTTTCAGTTAAGCACGCATTCAATAGAATCATAGCGATGTGGTTCTTTGTGGTCGTACTTGTTGCGAATGGCTACAAAGGAATTCTTAAGTCTGATTTTACAATCCCTCAGCCTTACGAAACCACGTGGAGAACAATTCCGGATTTCCTATTCACGAATTTTAGCCTGTATGGTTTTATACCGGAGAGGAAGTGCGACACAATTATAGCGGGTCTAGGGATCGCGTACAATGAAACTGATATAGTTCGACTCTGTGGTGTCGACCAGTTAATGTGCAACTGGAATTATGCCGAATGCAAATTTAGTAATGAGTGGCACGCATTGTTGAATCTTGAAAAGCTAAATGCCACAAATTCTACCATCAGTATGAGCATCAGCTCGAAGCAAAATTCTGTTGCTGCTCAGTCCTCTTACATTTGCTCTACAGATATGGAAAGACTCTTACATCGCCTAGATTCAGGCAATGATTCCAAGGTAGCATTTATATTTCGAGAAGACCAATTCAAGCTTTACTGGCGACGTTTTCTCAAAATTATGAAGGAAAGACCCTCGTTTAAATTTGCTCATAACATGGATGAAAAAGATAATTTTCTGACTTATCCCCATCAGTACATTACCCCGACTGGGCTTCATAAACATCACGGATGGGTTCCTCATAGGATGAAATCACTTCTGTCCTCTGGAATCTATTGGTTTTGGGAAAATTGGGAAGAAATGCGTTTTTCGGATTTAAAAAACGCTACTATGACACCCCCACGTTTTAATAAGGGTGGTTCAAAGGCTAAACAAATTTCGTTCGAAGATTCAGATATTTACATCGTTTTTGTTGCCTTTTCATTGGAAATCTCAATTTCCATCTTTGTTTTATTGGCTGAAATATTTGTGAAGTATTTTTCGTAAAATACTGTTGACTGTGTTATTACTGCTTTCAAAATTAATTAATTATTTCCATACAGATATAATTTATTATAAATTAGCATTCCCCTATTTTCTAGTAGCGTAGGTAGGATCGGGTAACTGTGGTCACTCGAGTTTCCAAAAAAAAATTACATTGCAATTTACTGCCTTTGTATATACCTAGTTCTAGCCTATTTATTTATTTCTAGCAGTGTTATCATTGTGAAAATAAAAGCAAATTATACTGTAATTCACCTTATTGTAAGTGTTCTGAGTTTAGTGATCGCACTCTGGTAATAATATTATTATACTATGTTTTTCAGCTTTAGATTTAGACCAATTAAATTAAATTAATAGCTAAATGTATTCATGTATATGATAAAATAATAACTGAAATATTTAAGTAGAATTATCTATTCTATGTGTATTGATACATTCTGGCAAATATTAGCCGTGCCGGAAGGAACACATGTATACAAAATGCGTGTAAGTACGGGACGTTATGATCCCAAGACTGGAGCACGTTACAATGTAACGTGTAACGTGGGTGATTTGATTCTTCACAGACGATATGTCATATCGTCTGTGAAGAATCAAATCACCCATATCCATTTGTAGCTAAATTCAATATCCACTATTTACAAAAATATTGAAACGTGTCTTGAAAGCACTTAAATAGAATATTTTGCTCTTTTAAAAAATAAATGTAAATAGAACATTCCACTTTTTTAAAAAACATGCGAATAGAGCATTTTACAATTTTCAAAAACATGCAAATAGAACATTTTACACTTTTAAACAACATGTAAATAGAACATTTTACACTTTTCAAAAACTTCTAATTAACATTTTACGCATTTGTCTAATTTTGTTTTTATGACATAGCTCCTTTTGATTGTAGCTTAAATTGGATATGGGTCATTTTGTTTCTTCACAGACGATATTATGAATGGGATTGTCAGCTACTTACTTACATACATACATTCATAAAAACAGAAAACGTTGCTACGCAATTTTACTGTGGGAAGAACCTGTGCCGAGCCATAACTGGCTTGAGGTTTGAATTAAGATGAAAAATAAAAATAAATGTAATTGATTAATGTTTGACAATTTATTGTAATTTCTGCCAAGTCTACTCTTTTATACTAGGAATTAACAGTTAAAAAATTCATAAATACGGTGCTATTCTACTTTTTTTGCTTGCGCAAAGGAAACAATAGTTACAGATCTTACCTTAATAATCAAATGCTATAAATGTCTATGAAATTAGAAAATTCTTTCATCCACTGCACTGGCTTCTTACAAAAATTACATAGTACTAATATGAGATATAGTGTGTTAGTGAACATATTAAGTAAGCCAAGTAAGGAAATTGCTAATTGTCTCATATTATTGCAATCTATGTGTCTTTGTCTTCATATTTAGCTTACTGGTTAGTAAGCTTGTGCTATTAAGTATGTGTACAAAATTTTATGTACGTACTGCTGAACCAACAACCAACCGAACATTGGTCTGGGCAAGCATAGGCTATACTACATGCAAAGCGAGCGGCAGCCCATCCTTGCCCGGACCCGGACCAACGCTCGGTTGCCTCCAAAGTACTTCAAATTGGTCAATACTATACTAAAACCGTAAAGTAACCATGATAATAAGAATATAATACCTAACCAATAGAAACTGGAGATATAAAATTAATTGCGTACACTGTATATAATGCTGTACATATCGTCTAGGAAGAACCAAAATTACCCATACCCAATTTAAGCTAGAACCAAAATGCGCTGTGTCATAAAAAAAATGAAAAACATGCGTAACATGTTAATTAAGAGTTTTTGAAAAGTGCAAAATGTTCTATTTACATATTTTATATGTTTTTGAAAATTGTAAAATGTTCTATTTACATCATTTTTAAAAGTGTAAAATGTTCTATTTGAATGATATCAAGGCATATTTTAATATTTTTGTAGACAGTAGATTTTGTTTTTAGCTACAAGTGAATATGGGTCATTTTGGTTCTTCACAGACGATATATTGATATACATACGATACAAAATCGCAAGAATTTAATTTTAAAATTATTACTATTAAATTAAGATTTCTCCCTTTGTAAGAAAAAGAAAGGACAACGAAGCTCATTAATTTGTAGCGGCTGCTGAACACCCCATTCAGAAGGCCACTGCTCATGGTTAGACAGGAAGCTCCACATTTCTGCTACTCCCCCACTAGCCTGAAAAAACAATCGAATCATAGAGCAATATACAGATACTTCATTAGCTGAATTTTGTATATTTAAGTAATTAGTAAATACATAAATTACAAAGAAATAACTACTCTTCTCAAACTATTAGATGACTTTAGTATGGAAAATCAAGTAGGTAGGGAAGTACCTACTTACCGCTTACCAATTTATGCATGACTTCCAAATCCGTTGTTTTCCAAAACTCTTTAAATACTTCATAAATAGCTTGGAAATAATAAGAACTGCATCCCACTTCCCTGTAAGTCCTGCTTCTAGGAAACGAGGCTCTACTAATAAAATAATCCAAGATCATGCCATGTCCTACCCTTTCACATTCTAGCTCTGATGGCATGTCTGCTTGTGACCTCCCCGATTCATACCCATTTTTATAGTCTATGAAATCCAGCGAACCATCACAACTTTCAAGGAAGAATAGTTTTGGCTTAGAAACGAAGTGTGGGAAATTATCATGATTAAACTTATTGAAAATGTGTTGGTAAAAATCGACGGTTTTTATGTCGCTCATCAAAACTGAGTTGGCGTCAATGCAACCACGAGACATTATAATCACAATGCAGTAATCACTATTCTTGTTAATGCAGCTCCGCTTAAATTCTTTTAAAATTCCGTCCAAGGCCTGGAATTAAAGAGTCCGTACAACTATTTTTAACAATAGCTACCTCATACCACATAACATTCGTAAAAACTGGTTAATCTTAACCGTATACAATAGGAAAGACTTACTGTTGAAGGCACATTTCTGCAAGACATTACATCATTCTTTAGAACGTCTTGGAAAAGCTCTTTCATTAGCTCGTGGTCTTTCTCAACACCAATGATCTCATACGATTGAAGCTCTCCGTTGTCTGGTTGGTCAAACGTGTTACTGATGATCAAAGTGGAGCCTGGCCCGCCAGGCATATCCGTCTTGTATCTCTGAATCTAATATTTAAAAAATATTCTGGTTACCCTAGTTTAGTAATTTTGAATTAAACGACATACTTAATTTTGTGTTTTAAAAATATCGTTTGTGAAGAACCAAAATGACCCATTTCCAATTTAAGCTGGAATCAAAATGAGCTATGCCATAAAAACAAAATGAGAAACATGCGTAAAGTGTTAATGAGGTGTGTTTGAAATTTGTTAAATTTTCTATTTACATGTTTTTGAACAGTGTAAAATGTTCTATCTACATGTTTTTGAAAAGTGCAAATTGTTCTATTTACATGTTTTGGAAAAGTGTGAAATGGTCTATTTAAATGCTCTCAAGATATATTTCAATACTTTTGTAGATGGTGCATAATGGTATTAGCTAAAAATGGAAATGGGTCATTTTGGTTCTTCACAGACGAAATATGATTATCATAAAATTAAAGAACGGTAATTTCTGCTTGTATTGCCTACAATTTCGTCATTGACAGGTAGTTGGAAACTCGATTTTTTATGATGAGTCAAAGGGGGAGGGTTGATTTCCTTATTCAGAAAGGCTTTCATTTTTGGAAGATGCCCAGTGCTGGTAACGGTAACTCGGGTTCCATAGTTACAACAGATCACGTGCTTCTTGGTCGTTTCAGAACGTAAAAGGTGAGGTGTATTTATAGCGGCTTCCTCCTTTTCGTAGTTTGTTCCTGATAATGACAACCCTCTAAGGATATTTTCTGAAAATTGTGGCTTGTTGGTAAGCGTACAATTTTGGAGATCTTTAAGTAGCGTTTTACTCTTAAAACTATATTTTAAGGGGTGAGCTCTTTGTATAATAGGAGGTAGGTTCGAATTTTGTCTTATTTTGTCCACCCATTGTTTAATCACAGCTGCTTCTTCTGCGAGAAATTGATACTGAGAACTTGACAGCTTTAGTCTGCAATTATTATCAATTATAAATGAATGCAATAAATTCAGTATTATGTATTGAATTTACAGATTTTCTGAATCATATAATAAACTATTACATCGTCAGTGAAGAACCAAAATGACCCATATCCATTTGTAGCTAAAACCAATATCCACTATCTACAAAAATATTGAAACATGTCTTGAATGCATTTAAATAAAATATTTTGCACTTTCAAAACATGTAAATAGAACAATTTACACTTTTCAAAAACATGTAAATAGATTATTTTACACTTTTAAAAAACATGTAAATAGAACATTTTACACTTTTTTAAAACATGTAAATAGAACATTTTACACTTTTCTAAAACTCTTAATTTACATTTTATGCACGTTTTTTATTTTGCTTTTATGAGATAGCTCATTTTGATTCTAGCTGAAATTGGATATGGGTCATTTTGGTTCTTCACTGACGATATAGTTGTAACCTCTTTAAGTTTCGATTTTTTTACTCACATGAAAGACCTCTGCTCTCCAAGATAGTCTTTGGAATCACAAATAGAATTGTCTATGTCAATTAAATTAGAGAGGTCTTCATTGTCCTGACAACTAGCCTCATCTTTACAGATCTGCAAATAGCCACCACGCAAGGCGACGAAGACATTTTCCCAGTCAGATTTCTTACCCGTCACAGGCTTGCTCTTGACTTGCAATATTTTTCTTTTTAAATACCCTTTGAATTCAATAAACGGCAAATCTGTATAAAATTAAAGTAGCGCATATTATTTCAAAATTGAACGCAATAAGAATTAAGAATGATTATCGTAACCGTGTTTTCTGCTAACATAGTGCAAGGGTCTACAATAATGCATGGGTCAATTATACAATATCGTCTGTGAAGCACCAAAATAACCCGTTTTCAATTTAAGTTGGAATCAAATGGAGCTAGGGCATAAAAACAAAATGAGAAACATTCCTAAAATTAAAATTTTAAATATTAGTTTTTCAAAAGTGCAAAATATTGTTTTTACATGTTTTTCAAAAGTGCAAAATTGTCTATTTACATGTTTTTCAAAAGCGCAAAATGTTGTATTTACATGTTTTTCAAAAGTGCAAATCGTTCAAAATGTTGTATTTGCATGTTTTTGTAAAGTGTAAAATGTTCTACTTACAAATTTTTGAAAATTGCAAAATGTTCTATTTAAATGCTTACAAGACATATTTCAGTATTTTTGTAGACAGTGGATATTGTTTTTAGGATATGGGACATAGTAATTTTGGTACTTCACAGACGATGTAGCACATAGAGGTACTGAAATAGAAATGTAATGACCAGTAATACGACAAGGGACATGGTTTCAATGAGTGCGTGAATTTTTGAAAAAAGTTACTTTTTTTAATTATCCGAGAAAAATCTTGTGTAGTATTTATTTGTCCAACGTCTTGTGATGACACAGCTTTATTTACTACTGGTGGACTTACAGCAAAATTATCCACTGCAGTTAATTTTTTTTGACCCTCAGCAGGTATTATGGAATCGGAATCCACCACTACATTATTTGGATTGGACGGTAAAATCTTCATGTTCTTCGTGCCTGACGACACTGAAACTGGAACTGGAGCGGATTCAACATGACCATTTACAATTGGCTTTTCAGCAAAAGATACAGGCATTAGTTTCCTTTTAGTAATTGTGGGTTTTACAGGAGATAAAACTGCATCACTGTCACTGGTATTCGTAACTTTTGTTATATTGATTGATTTGTCACTGTCTTGCTGAATTTCAATGCTCGGCGGGTCTGCATCCAGATAAACTGGTTGCATTTCTTCAACTAAATTTGCGTTCGTGATCGTTGCCGGTGCCGGTACCGGTGATGCCGGCGCTTCAGATGAGATTTTACGATAACTGTTTGTTGTAAGTAATGATGATTCTTTCGACTGGGATTTTTCTTTTGGAAATACAGCTATAACTTTCACTGGAGTATTAACCAACTCAAGGACTGGAGCAACTGGCACAAAATGTGTTGGTTCTTGAATTGAAATAATATTAGGTGCATTTGGATTCTCTGTTTGTGCGTAGTAAGCGAGCATTGCAGCACCCACCGCCACAGCTTCATCTGCCAGCCACAACTCCTTCCCGTCAAATAGTTCGGTCAACATCTGTTGGACACGTAAGATTTTGCTTGATCCACCCACCAAAACAATGTCATGAATATCCGTTTTGTGAAGTCGTGCATCCTCAATTACCTTTTCCACAATGTCCATGCATTTTTGAAAGAGTAAAAGGTTCACGGAATCAAATGCTTCTCGTGAAATAGGGACATTTAACCCTTGACCATTGTGAATATCCTCCAATTTAATCCATACTTTATTAATGTGTGTGAAAAATCGCTTTTGTTCTTCGCACTCCATTTGAAGTCGTCGAAATAAACTTGAAACGGGCATTGTATCTTCAATTTTATATAAAGATGATTCCTCTGGATCTGTAGTGAGACCTCTTTTCAAGTCAATGTCATGCTTTCTCTTGAATTCTTGGACACAGTAGTCAACCATGTTGTTATCAAAGATTTGTCCACCTATACATGAGTCCCCACCGACGGCCTCAATATTAATCTCTTTGCCATTTATTGTCACGATAGCTACGTCAAAAGTTCCTCCTCCTAGATCAAAGATAAGCACATTTCTTGGACCTTCTTCAGATTCTGGATTATTTTGTGTGTCCTTGTCCTTAGTTTTGTTTGTGTTGGTTGGAATTTTGTGCTCGTTGTAACCAATTGCACTCGCAGTGAGTTCATTAACTAGCTGGATAACATTAAGACCTGCTTCCTCACAGGCCTTTTTAGTCAGTTCTCTTTGACGATCGTTGAAATATGCTGGTGTAGCTACCACAGCATCATGAACGACCGAGTCTAATGCTTCCTCAGCAGTTTTCTTCAAATACTTAATCAAGTACGATAATATTACTTGAGGTGTTGTCCATTTATTATGTTTTCCGGTTTTAATCAAAATTTCGCCGGTTGTGCTACATTGCTTCAATTCAAACGGCCAGCGTTGTAGATTAATATTCTTTTGAATTTGTGGGTCGGTGAACTGTCTTCCAATCATCAGTTTAATATCAAAAATTGTGGTTTGGGGGTAGGCATGTGCTAGTTTTTTAGCTACGTCCCCAGCAACAGGGTCATCATCAGTATCGGTATCATTATTGTCATTATTGTGGAATGCTACAAAACTTGGCGTTTTACTTGGACCAATATCATTTTTAATTAGTCGAATTTTCCCATTTTCGTAGACAGCCACCGAACAATTTGTTGTTCCTAGATCGATACCTATTGCTGGATTATGCCTTAACAATCCTCCCGCCTCTTTCTCTTTAGGTTGTTCCTCCAGGTTTAAACTTTCGTAGTGAGTGAATAAATTATCTAATATTATTTTAATGGATTTTTTACTTTCTTCAGTCAATGTGGTTGAGTTGGTTGCAATTTCCAGGGATGACTTGATAGAATGGTCATGATGTTCTCGAAGTTTCTCACTCCGTACGAATCCTTGGCCTATCACCAATCCGTCCATTAACTTTCGATAAAGAGCTTCAGCTTCCACGAGTTGTGGGGGTAAGTTTGCAAATCTCTATAATATAGAGTTTGTATAAGTAGTTTACAGTTACATTTTATTTACTATAACGTCAAACGTGTATTTTCTTAGTCTATAAATTGTATAGGTATCATATGCTTTCAAAATATTTCATTTTTACTATTAAATTAATTATAAAATAATAATTACTATGAAATACCTGAGTTTCGTCGGTTAGAAAATCCATCCTGCAGCTCAGCGTTTATTTTTTTTATAAAGCCATAGCTTTGGTTGCACTAAGTAGTAAGCTTGTGAAGGAGTATTTATATTTTAACTGTTTGGCAGCCGTTTATCTATAAATTATGCTAATGTCGTTGTCCTCAATATAGTATTGTGTTTGTAGCTGGTTTTATACTTTTATCTCAGCTGATAAACTGAGCAAACATATATATTAGAGCTTGCTAACTTCATTGCAAAACCCTGTGACGGTGTACTGCTACAATAAATCTACGCCAAATGTATCGTATTTAATTTTACCCTTGTGAAGCGAGTCAATGTTGGAAGTGTACAGAGTAAGGAATGTAAGAATAGTAATAATAGTTGTTATTATTACATTTATCAAACCACTACAGTGGTTCATTTCCACTTTCAAGCATTAAGGATTAGTAATAAATAATAAGCTGTACTTAGGAACTATATCGTCTGTGAAGAACCAAAATTACCCATATCCATTTGTAGCTAAAAACAATATCCAATATCTATTGGAACAACATGTTCCAAAATATTGAAACATGTCTTGAAAGCATTTAAATAGAATATTTTACACTTTTAAAAAATATGTAAATATAATATTGTACACTTTTCAAAAGCATTGAGGAAACGGAGCGGATCCGAAGCTCAAATTTCATAGAAGTAGATTTTCGTTGATGACTATGAGTTAATGAAATGATAATCTTTATATTGCGTGGAATGTTATACGTATATATATGGTTATAAGTAAAGGTAGATTCGTGAGAAACAAACTGGTGAACGCTTTGAATTATTTAGAGGAAGAACTTTTAATTACTTTTATAACCTCTTTCAATAAAAATCAATCTACACATAAATATATATTACATCATATGTTCACGGACGGAGACGAGTGAGGAAAAGAAACACAAAGAGTGTGAAGAGGTAGGTAAGTAGCTATTTGTTACGTGGAATTACCGGTGAGATTTGTAGTTTCTATCAAAAAGTCCCACGGCACTGTCCGGTGGAATTCCGAGACCTCAGAGTCTTCGGTAAAGGGTGGCAAATAGTCCTTGGTCCTAACTTCAATCCGTAAATCTTAACCTCAACGTCTAACTTCTGATCTTACGTAACGGATCAGTTTCTCTATTACGACTTTAGAAAAGGAAAAGCTTAACTTCGTATTTTAGTAACTAATGACTTTTAATCAAAAGAACAAATTAACTTCTTTATTCTGTCTCAGTAACTGTAGTCAGAGCTCAAAAGCGTAAGTGATAGAAAATAATCTGAAATCCACAGTAAGAAGTGATGACTATTCAGTAGCTCGAGTCAAAATCCGACTCTTCTCGTTTCAAGAGATAGAATGTGAATGTTCCTGTTGTTACTGTTCTTCCTCTCGAATTCAACTTCTTTTCTTTCTTCTAGCTACCTAAGTATGTATCCCATCGCTATCAAGCGATGGCATTGGAATGTTCTACTGTCTGAGTATGTATTAAAGGATTCCCATTGTTCCAAGCAATGGTCAATTGGAAAACTTCCACTGTCTAACTACCTGTGTGCTACTTTTTCTCGCTCGCCTACCTAAATGCCATAGCCCTTTGTGCTATGGGACTGGCGGGATTCTATTCATGGAGTTATTGTATTAGAAAAGGAGAGAGGTGTAGTTTCGTCACTACAAATCCCTCCACACGATATCAGCCGAGACCCATCGGCGGTCTAGGTAAACGTGCGGGATTGTGTGCGAGAATAGTGTCTAGTTACATTCAGGTATTTTCATTCAGAAATTATCCATTCCAGGATGTACATTCAGTGTCTAAGGTATGTCTCGTCTACCGTGTACAGAGTTTAGTGTACTTAAAATTAAGTTTTGACATACATTCATTCAAAATATTTATCCATAATTATGTATCATGAGATCATTTCAATTCCAGTCTCATTGGTTGCGTTACATTGGAAAACATCATACTTCAAATGAAGTTCCACGTAAGTATCTATAAGTTCGTGTCATGGTACGTATATGTTAGGATATGTACCTATGTAGGTACTGAGTGTAGTCTCGAGAAAAATTTTAACTGGTGACTATTGTGTCACCTAAATATTGTGCAATAGGAATAACAAAAATGGTTGGAGGTTTCACCTCCACACTAATTTTGGACATGCTAAGTCAAAATTTGAAAATTTGATTATTGATCAAAAAAGTACTGGAGGTTTTACCTCCACACTAATTTTTGACTATATAAAAAAAATCGGAAATCAACAAAATACAGAATTAAATGATTTGAACTATCTACAGGTTGTGCAACAGTTTTTAGTGGTTTCATAAAATTTTATCTTAATGTTTTTGATGTCCAAAAGAATAAAATATGTACGGTAGGACTTTTTAATAAAACTATTTTGTTGGAAAAGAAAAAAAATTGTTTTCTATTTTTACAATGTTACAAAATGATGGTCCAGGCCAACTAAAAATTTGATGTTTCAAGTTTCTGGAAAAATTTCAAGTTTCAAAAGAAAATCTACCCTTCACCGTTGGTCTAGAAAATTTAGTTTCCAAAGAATTGGAGGTTTTACCTCCACACTGATTTTTGACTTAATAAGTTAAAAAAATTTCTCGGGATCTTAATTGAGACTCGAAATGGAGGATAAATCAAACTCGTGGACAGAAACTATTATCTGAACATATGCACATAGTTTGGGAGATAAATACATAGGTATATGTTTACAGACATAAGAATGCTTCAGGTAATGAGGTATATTATCGAATCAAAAATTCATCAAATTATTAACTAGCGATGGATATCAACAGCTCCAATATTCACAAATATTTAACGATAACGTATAATTTTAAGGATATCACCAGCTCAAATATTAATACATATTCAACAAGAATTTAAACTAGCGATGGATATCAATAGTAGAAATATTAACAATTCAAATATTAACAAATATATATATGTATCGTCCCGTGATGAATCATTGCAATGTGAAGGATTCTTCTTCAGAGTCCTCGGTGGTGGGAGGGTCTTGGTGGGCTAGGTATGTGGAGTTTCGAGTGTCGATGTAACTGCAATCGCCATCACTGGTGTCGGAGCTGGGAGGGGTTCTGGTGACTCTATCGCGAGGGAGTTGGTTGGCAAAGTGTCTGGAGGCTTGGTCTTGTGGATATTTAGGTTCGTCGGGGCCTGGGCGATAACGTGGGTCAAATATCATCTGTTCCGCACGCCATCGTGCTAAACGCATCTCGTGGTGGGTTTCGCGACGTTGACGAAGCTGTTCCAGAAGGGAATTTGCAGATCTCTCTCGGGTAGGGATTGGGATAACAGGTAACATCGGTTGAAATTGGTAACCGTGTTTTGGTGAAGGGCTCCGGTATTGGCGCATCCTTCGCTCTTCCATCACCTCTTGGAGTTGTGAGGTGGATAAGCTACCACGACGGTAATCGAAATTATGGTGAAGGTATGGAGGGTGGAGGGTACAAGGAGTATCGTCACGGGAACGTTTTCGTGGGTTATTGTTGAGAGTTTCAGGGGTAAGGATAGGAGGGATGGTGGTATTTGGCGTTGATTCCATCTCGGAGTCCAATATTTGTGTCTCAGAGCTACTCTCCTCCTCAGTGTCAATCCCCTTCTCTGGTGTTGGAATAGTCTGGCCGTGGCAACGGCGAAGGTCAAAGATCAAGTCGTCATGTTGTCGCTGAATTTGTAGGATCTCCAAATTATCCTGGCGAATCGCTTTTTCTTCCAACAGTGGTGGTTCATCGCCGTCAGAATCACTCTCCAGTAATAGAGCTGCTGGAGTCCAGTTCTCTTTATCTTTGACAACTGTGTGAGGCGGAAATCCCTTGATCCACTTTCCCAGGTGTTGCTGTATTCCCAGTATCTCGTCATCCGACGCTGGAGCAAACCCGCGGACGTTTAGCGTAGGATCCGGCCTCCTATCATTCGTTGATGGTTCTGGCTGTGAAGTAGTTGTCTCGTCAAAATGGGTACAAGCTGTTTCGAAGGGGTCCTCCGAGTCCTCTGAGTGAATCATGTTGACGTCAGGGGCCGGTGGGTCTTCATCGTCATTATTATTGTCATTTTCGTCGTCGGTGGTCGTCACTTCAGGATCCATATCGTCATCTTCATCGTCTTCCTCCTCTTCGACCTGTTCGGCCTCCATGGGGGAATGGTACAGATCGTCAATGTAGTAATCTGATGGATCGTAAGGTTGGTAGTCATCTGGCTCGAGGAGATTAATGGGTTCATCGTCCTCGCTGTCTGTGTCCACTTGGATCGGTAGGTGAGGTGAAACTTCTATTGCCGGTGGAAGAGTTGGTTCCTCAGGAATATCTCTGGCGTGGTCTCCGTCCATAATGGTAAGTCTAATCATAGTAAAGGAACAAAACACCCCTTTTCCAAGTTACTTTACTTTGTACCGTACCAATGCGGTGGTAGGTCTCGGGAATGTGGTATCTAAGATTAATTCTTAAATTAAGTTTGCTTGATTTCCCAGGTCTTATAAGGCCTGGTATGCTATTCCCATGGATGTCTTTCATGGAAGTGTATTGCATGTACTTAATCTAATGAATTTATTATTAGTAGGTGCTCCTTTCCTCCTGTGAGGTGGAGTCATAATCTAACTAAGTTCTAAATGACCATATTCGTGCCAATGAAAGAAAATGATGGTGTTGAAAACATGCAAAAACTGAGTTTGTGTTTTTCATTCATTCAGGATTTTAATGATAAATAATTATTGAAGGAATCCCAAGAAATTAGTTGGGTATAATATTGAGAATGAGAAAAATCCAAGATAAGTTAATGGTGCTTCGTAAACCAACGATTCAAATGTGCATATAAGGAAATTAAAAGAACTTAAAATCTACATAGAGTCAAAATTATGAAATACGAAACTAAAAAAATGAAAATCTTTCCTTGCAGATAATTTCTGAAGGAACTTAAAAACAAATATCTACACTATATTTATGCAGTATATCCAAATCCAAAGTAGTAAAAGAATTAAATCAGTTAATAGCCGTGGCCATGGAAATCTTGGAAGTGGGGACAGGCATAGGTAGGGTGGTGTCCGCCGCAGAAGAAACAACGCTGAGCTAATTCCATAATTCGGGCAAATTTCGCGTAGCTGATTCGGCGGTGAGGGCATCGTTGCCAGTAATGTCGGATGTTCCCTTGCTGGTGTCTACGTCGGCAGAGTACGCAGTCCCATGGTGTTCCAACGAAGTGGTTCTCAACTTCAGGTAAAGGAGGAAATGGTTGGACTGGAGGAATGGGAATATGAACTATTTGTGGTTGCTGTAGAGGTGCGCCGAAAAGTGGAATGAGTTGGGGAAGTCCTGGGGCTTGGTAATAAAATCCATTCGGAACAGCTGCTGGTTGTTGAGCAATCTGAGGTTGCTGTTGTTGTGGGGCTGGTGGATCTGGAGCATTTCTAGCTTGGTGGCGCTGTGGTGCATCTGATCGAGATTTCGAAGTAGCTCGGTATCCGTCATGTTTGGAGGAGTCTCTAGATCTGGAAGATTTTCGAGGGGGAGTTGGAGATCGGGACCGACGATGTTGGGGTGGTGCTTGATTTCTCCAAGGGCGGCCTCTTGGCCATGAGTATCCCCGTATGTCGTCTATGTTTTGATCTCTCGAATTTTTATCCGACTGTCTATTCTTCGAGAAATTCGAGCTTGGTGGTTGAGCTCGGGGTCTCCATTGCTGTGGAATCTGTCTCGGTCCGAAACGGGTTGGCTGGCGAAACGATGCCTGTGGTGTTGGAGGAGTGTTTCGCGGTGGAGCCGGAGCCCGTGGTCGGTATCTCTGCTGCTGTTGTTGTTGGGCGGGTGGCCGTGGTGCTGAGCTTTGTTGAGATGGTGGAGTGGGTGGAATCGGAGCCCGTGGTGTCGGAGTGTAAATTGCATAGCGAGGAGCTGTAGTGACTTGGTCCGGAAGTTGATCAAAAGTTGGAGCATTCGGAGCCGGTGCTGGTGGTGTCGGTGTTGATGCTCTTTGGACTGGAGCTGGAGCTTGTTCCGTCTGAGTTGGAGCCGGAGCTCTTGCTATGGGGTCCGAGGCCGTAGTTGGGGTACTTGTGTCCATAGGCTGAGCTGAATTTGGACTAACTTCTACTGTGGGAGGAACTCTGGTGGGTCCTCTTCCTCTCATTGTAAATCTCGGAAGGCCGACAGCAATGCGTGGTGGAGCTGGGCCCATCAATAAATTTCCGGTAGGTCTAGTAGGTGGGCTGAATACGCCGTTCATTCGTGGTGGTGTCGAGGATGGAGTACCCGAATTCAATCTAAAACGCTGTAGTTGTTGGTCGATCTCGGCGGATCTGCGATTTGCTTCATCCAGTTGTTGTTGCAGCTGCCGAATTTCATCAGGTATGGGCTCCAATTGTTGTGAAGTCCCAGGTTGTGGTTCAGGAATTTTCGGCGGAGTGCCGCTCTTCTGTTTCTTCCGAATATTCTCAGATTTGAAATCTGCAGTGCTCGTTGAGCGTTTAATGTTTTGGGCAGGAAGTCCTTCTAATGGTTCGAAAGTCTCGTGGTCGTATGGGACTGGATCTTCGATGTCAATGTTGTCGAAGGGCTCATCCTCAGAGTCGTTATCCAGTGCGACTGCTTGATTTATAATTGGAGACTTTGGAGGGTTTCTAGCCGGTGTAGGAATTTGCTGGATGAATTGTTGTCGACGAGGTGAAGCTGGTGGAGTATTCTGAGTAATTGGGCGGGGATCTGCGGGTTGTGGGATCATAGACGTGTAAGTCCCATCTGGTCGTCGGATCTGAATATCATCTGGATGGGGAGTATTCTCCCTGGTCATTCTCATTGCGTATCGGGGATCTTCACGTCGGCCAGGGATTCGGTTGCGCAATTGGTGTAACATAACACGGCGGGATCGGTCTTGATTGTAGACGTACTTATGATCCCAGTCTTCGTCATCAGATTCAATTCCGTGGTTGGCGAACTCATTTTCTGGATCTAGGTGGTCTTCGGGAATTTGCGGTGGTCCGTGAGGTGGTTTGTTAGGATTCGGATTAGGTGAAGGATTGGCCATTTTCAAGGATTTTTAATTGTTTACCCGAAAAATAAAAGAAAGAGAATTTTCCATCACTATTGAAATAGGTGATGGGATCGGTAGTGCTTTTTCCCAAAGTGAAATTTTCAAGTCTCTTCAAATTCATGCATGCATAAACTACACGTGCAAAATTACTCTGATTCCTCAGATGAAGAGTCTGAGGTACTGGTAGAAGAATCATGCGAAACTGGTCTCTGGTATTGGCATGCCATCATTTGTCCTATGCTACCCATGGCTTTGACCAACTCGGCCATGGCATCAGTAGGTTTTACATGACATCTCTTTAATTTAACTACCTTCTTTTTCTTTCGAGTTTTATGTACCGAACCTCCCTCTTTACGTTTCCTGGTTTTTGGAATCTGAACATCGGAAGGATCGTAAGGTACGACTATCTTTTTAGGTCTAGTTGACCTTCGTAATTCAGTAGGTTCAGTTATTGACTCTGACTTTTTATTTCTAAAAATGACCTTAGAACTATTATTTCCCTTTGCAGGTGTGAACGTGACGGTATTATTTTCAATGACCGCTGTAGGCTCTATGGTTGGGAGGGTGGGAGTTTCGGTTTCATTTGCTTCCAAGAATTCGAGATCGCTTCCAGCTGGATCAATATCAGTAGTGTTTTGAGTGATTGATTCTTTTGGTGCTGTGTCGATTTCGACTTCTTCAAGTACATGTGTTTCATCATTTTTATTGACCATCTTAATAATCTTTTTATTTAAAAATTCAGTAACTACTAATTTGGTCTCTATTTTGGGCTGAAAGGCGGAATTGTCAGTCCGCTCTCCATTCCAACTTCTTGGTGCTACAGGAATTTCTACTGGGTTGTCGCGCTTATTATGGGATACATCACCTAATTCGGAGCATCCTTTCTTCATATTTACGTGACAACTATAAATTGAGTGATTAGAAGTATCTATAGAATTTGCTCTGAAAGTGGGAGCTTCGGTTGGTTGTGCTACGTTTGAAATCTGAGACATAGGAATGTCTTTACTTGGGTTTCGAAAAGAATTAAAATAAGTTTTAGTTTTATCATAATCAAAATCTGAATAACGTTTCCCAGTAGTAATGTCAATTCCTTGAATCAAATTCCAGTCGTCTTTTTCAATAAAAGAATCTTGTGAACCTAAATGGTTCATGTTATGACTGTTACAACGAGATTCTCTAGCAAAAGGGTCATCAGCAATAGTGGTAGTCATACGTGCAGGATACCTATCAATAGTTTCTACATCAAAATATCGTCTAGCAGTCAGAGAATTTTCAGAATTAATTTTATTAGAAATAGCTATATTATTTGGTCCCGCCGGCGTGGGAAGTGGTTCCGCGACCGACGGTATAATTGGTGGTGGTAAGTCTGAGGGAATATCTACGTGATCTACATCAATGTTAACAATTTGAGTTTGAGTATTTGCCAGAGGTGTTTCGAACTCTGGAACATAAGTGGGTGCATGAGTAGAATAATTATTTGTGATTTTCTTATAAAGTTTGGAATTATGAGTAGTTGGGTTTCTCTGAACTACTCTATTTCGTAGTTTTAATTCGTTATTAGGATCAAACAAATATTCTTCGTTAAATATTCCGCGGGGGACTACATTGATTTGTGCCGCCGTGTCCCCATCGAAATCTTTAAGTTCTGGGTCTGCCCATGGTTCAACTTGAAATATTGTGTCTTCAGGAGTATAAACATGTTTATTTAACCAAGTCTGATCACCTATAGCAGGTTCAGTATAATTAGTTACTATAGGGATTTCGTCTTGTAGGTAAGGTTTTAGGTTGTGACCATGCACAATTTCGAGAACAGTTTCATCAATATATTTTTGTAAGTCAGTGTCTTTATCACATAATAAGTACATATGCTGATTAGTGGCTGTACTATATACCTTATATGGGCCTGTGTATTTAACTGTGAATTTTGCTGCTGTACCTGGTGCCTTATAATAATTTTTCTTCAAGACTAAATCGCCTTCATTGTATAGGACTGTTGGATGAGTCTTATCAAAAGCCATTTTTCTTTTGAGCTGATTATGACAGGAGTTTTCATGCGCAAGCAGTCGTGCCTTATGAAGTTCATGAACTCTAACCTGCTGCATTTCTGGGTCGTTGGAGTCATATGCGTCGTCGAGAGGTTTCCCTGTCACATAACAAAAATGAAGACTTCTACCAAACATTAAGAAATATGGACTATAGCCGGTACTAACATGTTTCACAGCATTATACTCGTTCTCTATATGCGGTAACATTATATCCCACTCAATATTATTATTCTCATATTTCAATTTTTTCATAATGCTACCGAATGTTGAATTAACTCTCTCTACATAGGCATTGCTGCTAGGATGATGTGGAGAGCTATGAATTGAGATAACGTTATGACGAGTGCACATCTCATTGAACTTATGACCTGTAAAAGCTGGACCGTTATCAGATACGATACTTCTAATTTTATGCTTAGCTATTAATGGTTCTAATACCTTTACCGTTTCAGCCACTGTTGTGCCTGTAGTTGGGATGAGATGCAGGAAACGTGTGCATTGGTCTATCACGGCCAAGATATATGTATTTTTACTAGAAGTAGTATTAAGGGGACCAAGATAGTCCACAGAAACTTTAGCGTAAGGAGTAGTAGGTGTAATCATAGCATGCATAGGACCTGATTTCTTAACTCGTGGTACGTTAAATCTTTGGCAAGTGTCACATGCTCGACATGCCTTGGTGACGTTGTCCCACATCTGTAAGAACCAGTATTTATCTACCATGGAGTAGTAGATTTTACGGAAGCCAAAATGAGATTTATTATGCAGTTCACGTGCTATGCGTTTTCCTTCGGCTACTGGTAGGACATTTACCCACAATGGTCCCAGTGGCTCATAGTTGACGTGCTGGAGAATACCGTCTGTGTTGAGGCGGAAGTCATTACGGTACTTATTCTTCCCTCTACAATTATTTTCCTCATCTACCTGCAGTGACTTAATTATCTCGGCTAAGTCTTTATCTCTAGCCTGCATGTCCTTTAAATTGATGACTGATTTATCCGTATCGTTGCAATGTACTATGTACTCTTCGTCCTCAGGTTCTCTAGGATGTTCAGTCTCCGCTGTCATGCCTCTCAGAATGGCTACAGGAAGATTATCCGCTCGAGGAGGGCGACTGAGACAGTCAGCCATCTCGTTTTGTTTACCCGGTACATACATAATCCGAAGGCGGTATGAACTTAATTTTAGACTCCACCGTACTAATTTACCAGTTACCTGAGGAGTACGTAGGATGTTGACTAGTGCTTGGTGATCAGTGTATACTAATACTTCCCTTCCGAAAAGTAAATTGTGAAATTTCTGGAAGGCATGAACTATAGCATAACACTCTTTCTCTGTCACTGTCCATTTACTCTCAGTTGGTGATAAAGTATGGGAATCGAAACCCAAGGGTTGTCGATCTTTATGAGTACCATTCGTGATGACTTGGATAAGAGCAGCAGCGACTTCGTAGTCGCTAGCGTCAGCCCATAATTCCAAAATGGCAGTGGGATCCGGGAACGCTAATGCTGGAGCGGTACATATGGCTGTTTTCATTTCCTTCACCGCTCTCTGACATGCAGCATTGAAGATGAAAACCGCGTCTTTCTTTAGTAGGTTGTATAAAGGTCGAGCAAATTTCGAATACCCAAAAATTAATCTCCTAAAGAATCCGCTTAACCCTAGCCATCGACGTACGTCGGTGGTATCCTGTGGATCGGGAAAGTTCATAAGGACATTTGCTTGATCGGGATCGACTGCGATACCCTGGCTACTAATCTTGTGGCCTAAAAAGATAAGTTTGGGTTGCCCTATATAACACTTCTTGGGTTTTAGTTTCATTCTTGCCTGGACGCATAACCAAAGGACTTTCTCTAGTCGTTCCATCAATTCCTCGAAGTGTTTTCCACCGAAACAATTGTCGTCAACATAATTACTTAAAAATTTTCGATTATATGGTTGCCAAACTTTATTCATTGTTTTCTGGAAAATCGTTCCCGAATTGATGTAACCGAAAGGGAGGCGTGTGGGGCGAAATTGACCTTCATATGTGACGTATGCTAAGTAATCTCTACTATCCGGGTGTATTTCGATTTGTTGGAAAGAGTCTGCCATGTCTAGCTGGCAAAACATGGTACAACCTCTAAACAGGGTAAATGCTTCTTGTAACGGAGGAATAGGGGCAGGTTCGGGTTTAATCTTAGTATTCGTCTTTCTATAATCTATTACTGGGCGCCAATCATTTCCGGTTTTACCTTTCTTAGCCATCTGTACTTGGGATAAATATTGGCTGTTGGATCTTTCTACCATGCCCTTCCTAATATTAGCTTCAGTAATATCTTTATGCAACTGCTGATGTTCGTAGCTCATGGGTCGAGGTTTGACTATCTGGGGAGTCTTATCAAGTAGTTCCACTGTGGCTTGTAATGTTTTACCAGTCCTAGGATCACGCATCGGCTCCAGAAAATCGTTTTCAGTCCAACCGAAAGCTTTGTAGTATTTACTGAGTAAATCCCTAACCTTAATCTTTTGAGGTCCAGTAAGGCCTTTAAAAATTTTGAACTGTAAAAATTCGTTATCAGTTAAAGGTTGACTTCCTTCGACGTTTTCTGGTACCGGTGCAGTGTCAACTGCATCTGTATACTCCTGATCATTAACATGTATATTAGGGGAAGTGTCTTGAACTATCCTAGTAGCACGGAGATGCTCCGTTGGCATTGTTTCGTAACTGGAAAGGGTCGGTTGTGGTGGTAAAATTAGATCTCCAGATTGTTGGGAATTGGCGACATGCAAAACGCCTTTTCCTTTAGTGACTCTGACTGTGTCTTGTAATACCATAATCCCTAATTTTTCAAACAAACTATAATTTGGATGAATGGCTATTTGACCTGAATACTCGGGGTCCTCCGTGTAAAAGGGAACCTCCGTTGCCGTGTCATCCTTAATGAGGGAGGGCCGAACAGTAAAAAGTCTTAATTTATATTGTTTATAATACTCGACAGCTCGGCTTGATGCTTCGCTAGATTGTACCGAACGAACCTCCTCCAGTAAGGATGAAGTTGTACTATGGACTCGTCTGATAGTGGTAGTACCTATAGACTCAATGTCATCGATTGTGACCTCAATATGACCGAAGTCATTATTACCTTCAACCTGCATATCGTCGTCGTCCTGTATCCCATCCAATACCTTATGTAAATCATCCTTTCGAAGAGGATTGCATGCGGTGATCATACTATGTTGAAGTGCCTTGTGTTTACGTAAGTGTGCAGACTGTGTTTTCATGCGCCTGAGTGCACCTTTACTGGGAAAAGCCTTCAATCTACATAATTTTTCGGCGTCTGACCTCATTGATTTATGGGTCCTTTCTTGAGCTGGTCTAAAAATAATTGTGCCTAATCCACATTCGATATTCACATTGTATGTCCTAAGCATATCACATCCAAATACGATAGGATCTTGAGCTTTCTCGACCACGAAAAATCCCCACTGGATCCATTCCTTGTACTCATTTACAAAAAATTGTAAGTAAATAATTTTATCTATAGTATGTGCATTATTATCATCTATTGACAAGTATACAGTGAGTGGTTTACACCTTTTTATCAATTTTTCTATTTTTAATTCCTTCAAAGTTTTTAGACTTACGGTACAAACAGTGGCTCCAGTGTCCACGAGAACTTCTAAGTTATTTATATTATTTAAATTCGTACGGAACTTCATTTCACGTCTTATCTCTGTAGACTCATTGCTGAATTTCCGTGCATAATGCACTTCATTCTCTGATGGAAAATCAAAAAGGATACCTATTGGTTTTTCGAAGTCGAAATCGTCAAGTTCCTGACCTGGTTCTAATAATAGATGACCTGGTTTATGACCCAAAACGTCAGGCACTTTGTTCTGCTTTATTCCAAAGCTTCGCAAAGCGGCATCGGCTTTGGCTATTGTTTTGTACACTCTGGCCGGTTTAGGTGACTTAAAATAGACTTTAGTATACTTAATAGATACAGACTTAAAAGAATGCTCAGAAGCAGGAGGCTTGGGTCTGGATATATTTTGAATATCCACCCCTTCTAGTTTAAATTACCATTTCCTTGTGGTGCTTGGTCTACCTGAGGTGCATCCGATCGTCTTTGTTGTCTAGGTTGTCTGAGTGGAATTGGAATTCCCTGAGCTCGAAATAATACATGACAAGTTCTAAAATTATGTGTCATTCTACCACACTGCCAACATGCTGACCTGGTACCTTCCGCGGCTACACAATATGCACGACGGCGCTCGTTGTAATAAGGGTATTTTACCACCGCGGGGTCATCATTGGCCCCACGTGGGACAATCGGGTCAGGAGGAGCCTCATAAGGAGCTCCATTCACTGGATTTGGCGGGTATCGTGGAATACCTTGGTTAATAGGGGCACCTTGGGCAACCTGAGCTACGAGTTCGCGTTGTGGTTCTACTCTAATCCCAACATTTTGCTGCTGTTGGTACGGAGCATTAGTATGGAATGCTCGGGCATATGTACGTTCCTCAGGTTTTGGGCCTGAGTAGGTATTCTGTGCAGCTACTGGAGAATCTAACCAGTCATGTATGACGCCAGTACTTATGGCTTTGTCCAGTGTAGTTCTAAAATGGTCAATAGTAGTACAACCGATCATATGACTACGCATTCGCTTAGGTAAACCTTTTAATAGACCAGTTATCAGGTCATTGGCGCTCATATTATAGTCAATGCGTCTTAATACGCTTAATCTAGCTGAAATATACTCAGAACTACCCATAATCTTATTATATGCAGTCCTAGGTAAATCTGCCTTGGCCTTATTAACTAAAGACTCGTTATCGAATCTGACTGCTAATGCTGTCTCGAGCTTTTTCCATAGCTCCCTATTATGACTTGGAGTCTGTCGCTTAATTGATGGTCTCCATGAAGACCTTTCCGATTTCCACCATTCCATGGCCTGACCGTCCAGTACGCGATCGAGAGCGTCAAATTTGTCATAGTCGTTCATGTCGAGATATAATGCGTCCTCATTAAATTTGCCTAGAAATGCAGCTACCTCACTATCTCCAGTATATTTCGTCCAGTCCTTAATTATCTCGTTGTTACGAATAGTACGGGTCAATTCTGCTTCCTTACTAGTAGGTCTTGGTGGAGCGAAAACTTCCCTCAGAGCTGCTATATCCTCAGCTGATCTAGCTAGTAGACTTCTGCTAGATGCAAATGCATTTTGTTCAGGAGCTCTAGTCAAATTAGGCAGAGGATTACTAGGTTGGGAATCGAAAGGATTTGGAGGCAATTTGGCTGAAGGTTGAGTTTTACCAAAATAGGTTCTGGGTTGAGGAGCTGAGGAAATGGATGGTGGTGGGTTCCCTTGAGACTGGCTACTTTCGGCGCTATGGCCTCTAGCTATCCTGTCTGAAGCTTCTTTATTCCGGAGTTCTTGTAATTTGAGCTCGTAAACTCTTTTGTCCTCGGCCTGAGCTGCGGCCCGTCTAGCTATATATGCATCTCGCTCCCTAATTTCCTCCTGAGTCATGTCATCGTCATCTGACTCCAATAAATGTATATTCGCTGGGGCATCAATGCCGAATAATGCTTGCTCTTCCTCATTCAAATGAGCCATAGTCAAAATTTTTAGTTAATCAAAAATATAAATGCTAGAAAGTTGGAGGTTCAGCCTCCACACTAAATCTTGACTTTGCACTTTTTGGTAAAAGTTAAAAATAAGTAAGTAAAAGACAGCTTTTGTCACTCTATAAATAGTTAAAATCTATATAAAATTCTTCCACACGAAGAGTTGACTCGGAGTGTAGGATAAAAAAAAATTTGATTTGAATGTCAAAACTTGGTCAATGGTAAAATGTTTTCAAGCTTATAAATGGTGATGAGCAAGAATCATTAGCTAATGATGACGTATTTAATTATGTCAATAAGGTTGGCTAAAATAATTAAAATAGCGCGTATAGGTACGTGGTCTATCAACAGGTTTTCCCAAACTTGGAGAATGATTGAAAATAATAATAATAAAAGTATTATACACAACATTTATTATAGAAAAAATCTGATGAAATCCCGTATGAGCTGCACGAGAATAATTAGTTCGACAATTGGTATGTCGATGCGTCGAAGTTCAAGTCTCGCCACAATAATTATGAAAATCAAAAATGTGAGGATTCCAACTATCATAAGTATGTACCTACTTTTGATGGGGTGGGTTTTTACTCTTGGCTAGTGAGTTACGGGTCCCTTCACAACTATCACCAATCACGTTTCACAATTCACGATTTAGATGGGTACACACTCGATGAAAGTCAGTCAATACCAAAAAGATCCTCCGATGCAAAGATGCCAAAAATGATAGGAAAATAGAGAATATAGAACAGATTTTGCTTTTCTGTTACTCTCTGGTCTCTCGTGAATGTTGTAGTCGTTAAAATATGGTTAAAATATTAACAAAAATATAAACTATATTCATAAAATAACCTAAAATAGGTCTATAAACAAAAAATGAAAAATAAAAAAATTTTCGAAAATTTTTGAAATTTCGAAATTCTGGGTCAAAATTTTCAGAATTTTTACGGTAATAGGGACAAAAACGAAAATTTACCCCGCACCTATGATTTTTGAGGAAACGGAGCGGATCCGAAGCTCAAATTTCATAGAAGTAGATTTTCGTTGATGACTATGAGTTAATGAAATGATAATCTTTATATTGCGTGGAATGTTATACGTATATATATGGTTATAAGTAAAGGTAGATTCGTGAGAAACAAACTGGTGAACGCTTTGAATTATTTAGAGGAAGAACTTTTAATTACTTTTATAACCTCTTTCAATAAAAATCAATCTACACATAAATATATATTACATCATATGTTCACGGACGGAGACGAGTGAGGAAAAGAAACACAAAGAGTGTGAAGAGGTAGGTAAGTAGCTATTTGTTACGTGGAATTACCGGTGAGATTTGTAGTTTCTATCAAAAAGTCCCACGGCACTGTCCGGTGGAATTCCGAGACCTCAGAGTCTTCGGTAAAGGGTGGCAAATAGTCCTTGGTCCTAACTTCAATCCGTAAATCTTAACCTCAACGTCTAACTTCTGATCTTACGTAACGGATCAGTTTCTCTATTACGACTTTAGAAAAGGAAAAGCTTAACTTCGTATTTTAGTAACTAATGACTTTTAATCAAAAGAACAAATTAACTTCTTTATTCTGTCTCAGTAACTGTAGTCAGAGCTCAAAAGCGTAAGTGATAGAAAATAATCTGAAATCCACAGTAAGAAGTGATGACTATTCAGTAGCTCGAGTCAAAATCCGACTCTTCTCGTTTCAAGAGATAGAATGTGAATGTTCCTGTTGTTACTGTTCTTCCTCTCGAATTCAACTTCTTTTCTTTCTTCTAGCTACCTAAGTATGTATCCCATCGCTATCAAGCGATGGCATTGGAATGTTCTACTGTCTGAGTATGTATTAAAGGATTCCCATTGTTCCAAGCAATGGTCAATTGGAAAACTTCCACTGTCTAACTACCTGTGTGCTACTTTTTCTCGCTCGCCTACCTAAATGCCATAGCCCTTTGTGCTATGGGACTGGCGGGATTCTATTCATGGAGTTATTGTATTAGAAAAGGAGAGAGGTGTAGTTTCGTCACTACAGCATGTAATTAGAACATTTTTCATTTTTCAAAAACTCTTAATTAACATTTCACGCTTGTTTCTCATTCTGTTTTTATGACATAGCTCGTTTTGATTCTGGCTTAAATTGGATGTGGGTCATTTTGGTTCTTCACAGACGATGTAGTCTGCCCTATTGTGCATATTGTTTCTGAGGTCCACAAATATTATATATTATAGGTTATAATATTTTAAGCACATGCCCATAATAACTGAATTTAATGCTAAAATACTAGAGATTAATTAATGGAGTCATTTAATTTTACGGGAATAGGATTTATTATGGATTTACAAGGCCGCATAATCCACATAGGTACCGTATATCCTGTAATAATGCGCGGGTGTAGCAGTACGCTGGTCTGACAGGTCCAAATTCGACTAGGCCGGCGTGTTTTTAGAAGATATGCGGTAAGTACATAAGTAATTTTTAAGAAGCAAGGTGACACTTTTTTAAAAACAGTTTATTGGGTTATACAGTTTTTGAATGGAAGAACACTACTAAGTTTGCGTTTGCATGACCGTATAATTTTTAGGACGAATTATTTCTTAACGAAATTCATTTTCAGGGGATTACTGTTGATAGAAATAGCCCATGGATGAACATTAGGGTAATATATTATCTGCTCACATGGGAACCTTCCTAACTTGAAACTACAGAATGAAGCGAAACTACCCGAAACGTATACTACCCATATGAGTGACCTCTGCTCGTATAGTCGTTCGACTGCAAAATCCTTTGTTCGGCCGCAAGCGCGCGCGTAATTTCAAAAATATCGATTTTTTCGAATTTCAAAGCGCTCTAGCTCCCACAATTGTTGTCCGATTTTCATAAGATTTGAAATACAACATCTTTGTATTCTTATCTAAAAAGTAATTTCAGGATTTTTGAAAATTCGAAAATTTTAATTTTTTTGAAAAAATTAGTTGAACCCTCTGGGCCTCAGAAATAAACATACCTATTTTGATATTAAAATCGGACAACAATTGTGGGAGCCAGAGCGCTTTGAAATTCGAAAAAATCGATATTTTTGAAATTGCGCGCGCGCTTGCGGCCAAACAAAAGATTTTGCAGTCGAACGACTATACGAGCAGAGGTCACTCATATGGGTAGTATACGTTTCGGGTAGTTTCGCTTCATTCTGTAGTTTCAAGTTAGGAAGGTTCCCATGTCAGTGTTCTATCTGTTGACAGTCCATATAATATGTATAATATTTTTATTATTCTTATTAGATCAACCTTCTTTGTTTTGAAATGAATTTCTGAGTGTCACTTTTTTCGCACAGTAAAATATTATTTTTATAATTACTTACCTAGTCAAACTACAAGAAATAGTTTTCTAATTTCTATAAGTACCTAATATAAAATTAGACTATAACTAAGCGGTAACAGCAATTAATTCTTTATCGATTTTCTGCGCCCGTAGATGTTGATTTTATGGATAAAAGAGTAATTCTACCCATAATTATGAATAATTTAGCTATCTTGGATTCCTTAATAAAATCGTCTCATTGCAGATCAATTAGACAAATGATACATCGTGTTGTAGCTAAATTATAAAACTAGATGAAAATTGAAATCCAGGTCATCTACAATGTTTTTCGACTTTTCGAGAGAAAACCTGGTTCTTTTTGTAAATTGAAATACTTTCGTATCCCAAGATTACCCATTAGCTTAGACTTTACTGATTACTGGTACGACTACTATTCGAGTAGTAGAGAGAAAGTAAATGCATTTATTTACACTGGTACTACAATAGTACTTGCCAAGGAGGCACAGTAACAAACAAACATGTTGTAATTTACAATTAAATTCTTTAAAACAAATTTTTTTTCTAGTGAATATTTAGTATAACGTGCCTAAAATTTGGAGGAAGCGGCGGAAAGTAGGAAGGTTGACAAGCTATAATTATTCGAAAATGTAATTTTAAGTGTTATCTCCCTTATTATTTCAAACTGATGCTATCAATACAGTTTCGTAACTCTTTAATCATTGGTTATTACATTATAATTGCAGAGTAGTTAATCATTCTTGTTAATTATTGCCAGGTTCTACTTGCCAATTTATCTTAATTATCGTTAAGGATAGTATCATGTCCTGTAAGAATTTCCTTTGCTGCGTTTAGCATAACAATATAATTCGTTTCAATTACTTTAATTCAGTTTGATTGGGTTTTATTAATGAAAATTAAGAGATAAGGACCGCGAGAGTACCTTGAGCAATTATTATACATGGATAACAGGGTTGGACTTAATACTCACTAATTTTAATAATTTAATTAATACACGCTAGCGTTGCCCCGACGCTGCTAGCAGTGTGCATCCTATTCATGAAATGCGAAACCGTGTACATGGAAGTGCGCCGCGTGACCCCAGTTGACCCCATACACAAGTTATATGTTGTTTTGTAGGCATTTTTATGAGGTTTGTGTACCGCGCTTATTTACTAAAATCGGTTGAGAACTACGCATATACTGGATGTTTTAGTGCAGCAAGTCACGTCTTCCCATATGATTCCTATAGTAAACAAATTTTAACGGCGGGGGCTCGTTTTTTCCAGTGCCACTGGAGCCAACCGAAACCTATGAAAAAAGTGAATGTTTCTAGCCATGCGCAATGTATCTAGGAGTGACCACGCAAAATTTGACATTTTTTTGTTAACTAGGTCAGAGGTTATGGTGATGTAAATGAAGAAAACCGGGAAGTGTCCTTATTCTATCGGGACAGCCATTTTCATGTTTTAATTAATTTCAGGAGAACTACGTGACCCCTAGAGGTCAACTAAAGTTTACATATACATGCTAACTAGTTAACATTTAAAAATAATTATCTCGTTCCTGTAGCCCCGTGTGGGGGGGGGGAGCAAACCTCGGAAAACTCTGTGTCCTTATTCTATCGGGACACACTGTATACATAATCCATTTTAATGTTTAGTTCAGGGCACTGGGGCACTATTTAGTTTTGAAATTATTCCCGTTATTTGTGTTCTTAATTTTGTGTTCATTTCAATTATTGCCTGTTCCCACAAATATTATAACCAGAGGAGATTAATTGATTTATATAACGTACATCAACCATTTATGCGGAACCTTGATTCCAATCCAATAACGGTTTAATATCCATGCCTCTTTCCGAAACTTCACTTTTGTCTTTCACTCTCTCCATTCTCCATATTCTGAAGTTCCTTGTTGTTTGAAATTCCCAAACATTAAAATGATAAAATATATATTGAACGTGTTATTAATTCTAGCCATACACCATAACTTCTGCCTTGCTTCTGGTTCTGACAGTATCAGTACTAAAATTCCTTCTAGTTTTGAAGTGAACAAGTTGAAGGAAAAGCAAAGTGGTTTAAGCGTCCTTGATGTAATTCTACATTTTATTTTTCAACGGCAGAGCTTGATCGAGTACCAATCTCAGAAATGTTTCGTCCAGATAATATCAACTGTTAATTTAATTAATTTAAGTGTAGGCCTAAATTCGACTTTAATTCCGGTTGCAACAGTGAAACTTCACGAATTTTTCATACCAGTCCAGCTCATTTCCACGGCGGATGCCGCCGATGTAAGAGATAACGGAACCCACCAAAATATTATTACGCGGAGTCATTGCAAGTACGTCATTGTACTTGCCTCAAACAGGACAGCAAGTCAGCTGAATACTTTGGGCTCAGATTCAGATTTTAATTTTCAACTACCGTCAAACAAAAACTTATATTTTTTAATCGGTGTACAGTCGGAAATAAGAGATTTGATGAGCATCAAAATATTTACAAAGCACAAATACAAAATTGGAATAGTTCTAAAGGAGACCCGGAGTGAAATGGAAATCGCAAAAATTATTATTGACTCTCAAATTATGGGCCTTGGATCTCAGGTGGAATTTGAAATCGAAGCTGAAACGAAAACTTTAATGCAATTCGGGACCCAGCACAATAGTATGTTCAAGAAAAGAAATGTATTGAAAAATCATCACTTTATTGGAGCAGTCTATGCGTTTCCTCCATATTACCAGAAAACTCCTCATGGAACTCCGAAACTTGGCTTCGCATACAAGCCACTCCTGGAAATAGCCAAGGTTTGTAATTCAACATTTCAAATTAAATTCCCTCAGATGAAGTTTACACTCCTACCGAATGGCTCATGGACCGGTGTTCTTGGGGAACTGATCTCTGGCGATTTGGACGTGGCCTATGTTGCTGCGCAATTGCTTCGTTACCCTTATGTTGACTTTGGGGTTCACTGTGTGTCAGCGGAAATCCATTTTTTCACTCGACGCCCTTCAACCGTCCTCAACTGGCGTGCTTTCCAAGCCCCTTTTCAATTTCATATTTGGCTATTGCTATTCATCCTCATGGTCGTCCTCACATTTTATTTTTTCATTTACTTTAGTAACGTTTCCAAAATACAAGAGCCTCTCTACACCTCTCTCATCCTAACAGGATCCCCATTACTATCTCAAAACGTTGAAGAATCGATCCTGGAGCATTCTATTTCCAAAACAAAATACTCCATACGGGGCCTTATAGTAATTTGGTTTTTCTCAGCCATTGTATTTGTGAATTATTACAGCTCTAATCTTTTATCCCACATCACAGTGCCCGTAGTTGAAAAAATACCCGAGAATTTTAAAGAATTGGCGGAGCACCAAGATTACGAAATCAATTATTTTTATTTCCCTGGAGGAACTGGAGAAACATTCTTTAAAGAAACGAAGAATCCAAGTATTTCTTTGATAAGGGAAAGATACCACAAAATGAGAAATATCACGCAGTGCTTACTTCCAATCTTAACAAATACCTTTCTGTCTGACGCACAGAAGGAAACAAAGAAAACGGCATGCATTGCTTGGAAACACATTGTTCATGTTGTGCTCGCCAAAAATTTTACGGAGCGGGGCGGCGTGAGGCCAATCATTCATTCTAGAACTGCTGCCGTCTCGGATTACATTTATGTTGTATTCCAAAAGAACTCCATGTATATGGATGATTTTAATGAGCTGTACGGCTGGATGAGGGACACCGGTCACCTTGTACAATGGATGAAGGACGTATTCACCTACAATGAGAAACAAAATATTGACTGGAGGAATTCGAAGAAAAAACAATTTAGCACTAATAATGATGGTGAGAAAATGAGCGAGGGAGATTTAAAAGAGAAGTTAGACATTGAAAGTGTCCGCCCTTTCACTCTTGAACATCTCCTAGTATTGTTTGGCACACTTTTGTTTGGCAACTTGATAGCATTTTTAATATTCTCGTGGGAATGTTTAATTCGGCATAAAATTTATTCTGTAATCTATATAATATTCCACCGTAGTGTATCACATATCGAGCCATAGCTCTCGAACCACAGGACGCACAAAGGTGCAAGTGGTACCAATAGACGCAGAATTACGTCAGGAACACCAAACCAGGTTAAAATTTAGAGAAATCGTCCAGGCCAGACCAACAAATTGTGGTTTTAGAAATAGTAAATTGATAAATAAGGGGGGAAAAGGGGTCGCCGCGCCCCCTAAGGCTTTTGAACGGCTTAACGCAGAAAAGAGTGAAATGTAGAAAAAGCTGCAGAATAAACCAGGGAGTTCATACAAGGTGAGAAAGTTAAAGAAATGTGAAAGAGAAACACTCTATTGCGAAGCGCTTCAAAGACAAACGTGAAAAATGAAGGGGGAACGGCGAGGGCAAAAAAACAGTTTCACGGTCTGAAAACAGAAACAAACTATGCACCAGAAGACAGAAAAAACAATTCTGAAAATTTTGGTACCTCGCACGGTAATGTAGGACTTATATGACAGATTTGCGAGGAGGTGAAATGTTAAACGAAACCCAAGAGAAAAAAACCGCATAAAAAACACGAAGAAGAGGGCTCACCTCGGCTATAAAACTTTTGAACAGCTCAACGCACGAGGCGAGGTACCGTATTTTCTATATTAGAACACGGGTTTGCAACAGTACACGGGGCTTAGAGGTCAAAATTTGAATAATACACGGGTCTGTGCCCACGGATCGTTAATTATTCCTTCAATTCAATTCATGGGCGCTTTAACAACTGATTCGGCTGGCAGAGAAAGTCATTATTTGATTCATTGTCTAAAAAAAGGTCTACCGTGTCAACAGGGACCCTCTGTTATTCCCTGGCATAGGTAGGGGGCCTAATTTCTAGTCTGTAATATTTTAGGTAAGTAATTAGCTATAGAACTGAGATAATTTCGTTAAGGATTTCAAAAGCTTGCTAAATTATGTAGTTAAGTATGCAGACAAAAACTACTCTATGTTCGAACTACAAACGCAATTACCTATGTACCTACATAATTATGCAGTATCTGTACATGAACTATTTAATTTAATAAAACTCCGAAAACTTTTAATAAACGCCAAATTTGGCATCGCAATAACATACTAGTAGTATGCGTTATTTAAAACTTTTGATTTATTTATACACATTTTAATGATTCATTAATTGTCGCATTTACACCACCACCCCCATCGTACACCCAACCACACGTAATAGTTATAACAATGGAATTAATTACTTCTGGATAATTAAATTAAATTGAACTTTAAAAATTTACATAATAAATAATTACTTCACTCAAAGACGTTTTTAGATATACAATCTCCCACACAAGCGGAGTTATCTAGTCTCACCATTTCCAAGTCCATTGGATGTCCCAGAGCATTTTCTATGTGAAGACTCATCATGCCATATGCATCCAGTGAACATATCACAATTATTTGTTCCCGAGAATTCAATGTTCGATCTTTTTCAATACTAGGGTCACTAAGTAAAGCGAGGGAGTGACGAGAAATTTCAAAGTTGTTTGTTTTGTTCCCAATATTAATTATTTCCTCCAGTTGAAAAGTTAGGATGGTTTCGCTGTCTCGATGTACAGGTACTTCAATCATTTCGCGATATTCCCAGCCAGAACCCTCGAATTCCATAAGAAAGTCGTTTGGAGCATCAACTTGAATTATTTTAGTTTCTTGAAAATTTGATGCATTTCCTTTAATATGTAATCGAAGTTCGGAGTAATTAGGATGAAACATTTTAATACTCGGCGGAAGGATGGATTTGAGCTCACTGGATTCTGACACTGCAAGCAGGGACGCTCCCTGAAGTGGCCCATGTGATATTTTCACTTTCTTCAATAATCCAGGCCGAAGTTTTTTCTCGACGATCTCCTCAATTTGAGATGGATTCTCACTCACAAGTATTCTAAGATTTGGTAGATTGTCCTTGTGCTTCTTCAAACATTTTTCAAACTGATCTTCGAAATCAATTACGTTGCGAGAGAAGTATGCCTCTTGTACACAGATGCCGCCAGTAATACTTATTTTGATAATTCCGATTACAAAACTATTTTCGTTGCTATCAAGGACAAAAGCGTATTTCGGAAGGATATCTTCTCCTTTGCTTTGAATTTTTTTGCAATAATAATCTTTTTTGTGTGTGATAGAAATTGGGGTGGTGAGTAGAGTGGAAAGAATATGAACATCTGAAAACCCTGCAATTTTGAAGGATTTTCTTAGTGTTTCGATTCCAGTAAATGTTGGTGTGAATGGGACTGTGACGACAATCTTTCCAATTACAGCTTCATATGCCTCATCAACACAGGTTAGGACGTCGTGCAAAAATGCAGCAATTACTTGATGGGCGCACATTGTGAAATTTTGCCCATGCATACAGATGTCCATGGGCTCAGGTAGTTTAAACAATGTTATGAGTTGAAATATATTAAAGTAGTTACTCTTTTTAGAACGATACATTCGAGCTTTTTCTCCTACTAAAATTTGATTCTTGGAAAAATATATTTCAGGCGATACTGATAATATTTCAGGACTTTCCTTGGAAGTCGTGTCTTGTCCTGAGAAATATCCTATTTTAAAGAAGCTTTGATTTAAGTAGATACCAAGGTCAATCTTATTTTGAGTCTTTTCTTGCACAATTGATGATACAATAGGCTTGATTGTTGTTTGAAAGTAGGTCGTGACGAGCAACTTATTTTTTGTTTCTTGTGCATGTTCTCTAAATTGTTTTGCAGGTAGCTGATTTTCCCGATTTTTAGTCGCGGTCTGCTTTAGAGAACCAAAAAGTGTCAGTAAGCCTTCAAGGGCTGCTTGGTCAAGGCTAGTTAGGGTAGTTTCTCGACTTTCTTTCGTTAGTCTGTTTTTGTCTACTTCACTTAGCAGGCCGAGTTCGATAACGTTATTGCTTGGGGTTTGACCAATTGAAGTGCAAAACTGACTTTTAGTATCTTGGGAATGTTCGTCTGACTTTTTTTCGTTTTCATCGTCTACTGTATTCGGATTTGAATTGGTCATATTGCTTGGGTTTAGTAGAGTTGAAGTTATAAATGGATTTTCTGTGACAAATTCATCATAACGTTGTTGTAAGGTGGATTCTAATTCACATTTCCAAAAATCTTCGTTTTGGAGTTTGTTCTTTTTTAGTAGCTCCCCGAATGATTGAACTGACTCTCCCACCCATAAGAAGTGACTAGTTTTGATTTCCTCCTTGGTTTTTTCAATAGTTTCATAGTCGTCAGCAAAGTCATCGTACGTCTGCTGAGCTAGGCTAGTGAATTCTTTCACTTTTCGTACAATGTTATTCATCTGAATATGCTTCTTCCGTAGGTAAATATCTCTAAATTGGATATCCGTCAATGTGTCTAGCCTTGATTTTCCCATCGTTATGAGGTAATTTATTGAACGAACTAAATTCGGATTGTTTATTTCGAGGCTTGTTGCATCCTCGTAACATTTTTCCATCGCTTGCTCAATGACTTTCACATTTTTTGTGTGATATTTGAGGAGGACAGAATCAGTGACGGATGGATTGGACTCAATAAACTTATCCATAATATTTTTGTATTTATCCACTCCATCTTTAACGCACTTCTTTAGGTCCTCCTTTAGGAATTTAGTTATTTCTCCGTCTTCATCGCTAAGTGTTGATGAGGCGAATGTTTGTTCTGTAGACGATGATGTTGTCAGTTGGTGTTTCCTTGAACTTGTATCGTGATGACCCATAGCTACGGGTTTTAACATATTTACTTTTAGTAGGTACTTACATATATCTGCTGGTCAGTAGCTAGATTTATATATTTTAAAAGCAAGTTTTGCTTTTATAATTACGGTGCAATACTTGTGTATCCACTTTAATTTATCGGTAATTTACAGAAATATTAAAATACACAGTAAGAGATGCACACATCCAGTTCAATATTATTAGTAATCCAAACTCTGCTGTTTGCGCTAACTTGCTCAGTTTGGTGACCACAACTATTTTTTGATTACAACACTGAAATATCAATTTTATTATGGTGGTGAGTAAGTAAGTATTAATTCAGCGACTGTGATAAAGAATAGTATGATATCCGAGATAAGATATAAGGAATTACACTGTATTAATATAATCAATCTCGACATTGTCAATACATTTTCCTCTACAACTATGAACATTCCAAATTTAATTACATATGCTACAAGAAACATAGCGATCAAGCCTTGTCTCCAGTAAATGGTAAGCAATGCCAAACCAAACACAAGTCAAACCCCAGCTCAAACTCCAACACTCAAAGATACACAGCTTTTCTTTACCCCCATTACCGGCCGTAATAAAGAAAAGACACCACGAGATGCTATTATCAGTTCACAAGATAAGGATGATAATCTGAGTGATACTTGCTCAATATATGGAACTGCGACGGATACAGAAGACGAATCAGACAGAACTACAACGTCACAAAAGAAAACAAGATTTGAAGCCTTAGCATCGTCGTTGCCCTTTCAACGTCTACGTGGCCAAACTAAATACGACTGGCATTTTAGTGAATGGAAATCAAAAAAATTCATGAATGGTAAAAGTCCAGTTAGCAACTCACAGTTATTGGATTTCCTTAAAAGCCTCAAGCGGGATAATTTGGGAAACGTTCTCAATCTTAAGGAACAACTCATGCAAACGACTACTGAAACTGAAGCTTTCAAAGACTTACTGTTGGAGTTTCACACATCCCTAAGTGCTAGGCACAAGCAAACGAAAGCTAACATTTTCAAACTGATTAACGAAATTCCACAATCTATTCCAATGGAGGAGGACAACCAACTGATCTCTAATGAAATTAACATTATATAGTAATAATATTCAAGGCTATGTTAACACCGAGAAACGAAAACAAATTAATGAATTTATCAAAACATTTCAACCTTCAATATTATGCTTACAAGAAACCAACATAAACCCGACAATTCACAGTATACAGCCTATACATAATTATAGCCAATTTATTAATCCAGCTACACAGCACTGCAGCGGCACAAGCATAATAATTAACAAAAAGTTATCTGTCATATCCCACGAAATTCTAGCTCCAGGACGACTACAAGTACTAAACTTTCAGCATATGGCTACTAACTATTATATATATAACATGTACATGTCCCACAATGATAAAGAATCTGTGCAGCTTCTTTCAGCCATGTCAGATAATATTAAAGCCAAAGCCAAGAGTGACAAAATTATCATGTGTGGAGATTGGAATTTTGTCGAAAACGAGTCCCTAGACAGAATTAACTCAAGAGAGCGACGACTAAAACTACAGAGAAAAATGCTAAAGCTATGTACAATACATGGATTAGTTGACACTTTTAGATTTTTAAATCCTAGTGAAAAAGCCATGACCCACGTCGGAGTCCAATCACATAAACCACAAGCGAGGCTGGACAGAATATACATACAGACCGAAGAATGTAAGTCACTAATTTATACTAGTATACTACCATCTCCAAGCGACCATGGTATAGTTGAAGCTCAATTACGCAACAGCTCCCCCCATGCTAGCCCAATGTGGAAATTGAACAATAATCTACTAAGTAATAAAGACTTTCTGTTCCAAGTAGAAACGTTGTTAAGCTCGTTTGTTAGTCATGATTTTAAAACGATAAAGGATTACGAAATTTTAAAGTTCAACATTCAAGAATGTGCGCTTAGCACTGAGCAATATAACCGCTGGAGAATCAAACTCGAAAAAACCAAATGTTCCAGTGACTTTCAAAACTACTTACAATCACAAAATATAAACAGCAAAGAAATATATAGTGATATGATTAAGTCTATAACAGTCAGTCAAGATGACAATGAGACATTAAGACGGCTGCCAGAATGTAATACTACAGTACTGCTGGAAAATGTATTTAGTGATACAGATAACCATAAAACTTTAGAAATGATTCAAGATTTTTTTACCAATAAATATGCAAAACAAAGCAATCCAAAGGATGGGCTTTTAAATTATCTCTCCTGTCTACCAAAAATTTGTGATAGTGATAATGAGAAGATGTCACAGCCCCTTTGTGAGGAGGAAATATCTAAAGCAATTATGAAACTTCAGAACAACAAAAGTCCTGGCTCTGATGGCCTAACATCAGAGTTTTATAAGAAATTTCATAATCATTATGTAAAAATTATCAAATGGGTTTTTGAATCAAGTGTACAACTCAATGAATTACCTTCATCTATGCGACTTGGGGTAATCACATTAATTTTTAAAAAAGGCAATCCGAAAGATTTGAAAAATTGGCGTCCTATCACCTTGTGTAATAGTGACTATAAAATAATATCTGCTACAATCAAAAATCGCCTAGTTAATGTTATGCCATGCATAATTGGACATTATCAAACCTGCAATATAAATAAACGCTCAATATTTGATAATTTACACTTTCTTAGGGATTTTTTTCATAGTGTTACCGAGGGGGCTATCATATCATTAGATCAAGAATCAGCATTTGACAATCCGGATCATGACTACCTCAAAGCCGTTTTAGAAGCTTTTGGAATGTGTGAATTCATGACCGCTATAATACTGTTGCTCTATAAAAATACATCTGTGATTGTTAAAATTGGATGTAAACTCACAACAAATATCCAAGTCCTCAGAGGAATAAAACAAGGCGATCCAATAGCTAGTACTTTGTTTGTACTAATCATCGAACCCTTCTTATTAAGCTTATCATCTCGACTGCGACAAAGTGGAGCAAGTCCATGTACCTTTTCACCTACAACTTTTTTATCCGCTTACGCAGATGATACTCACATTCTAGTAAAAGACGATAATCAAATTCTAATTGTGGAAGAAGAGATAAGTAAGTACCTTTCCTATTCAGGCGGAAAACTAAACCGAAATAAATGTAGTTTATTACCTCTTGGAATTTGGAAGGAAAAAACAATTACAACTGATTTCCCAATAATTAAAGGCGGAACAAAAATTCTTGGAATCCACTTTGGTGCAAAATCCTATACTGATCTTAATTGGGATGAATTAACAATTAAGTTTAACAGCAAAATAAACTACTATAATTCAAAGTTTGAACATTGCAACATTCTGATGAAAGTCAAAATCTTAAATCTATTTATTTTACCTATAATATGGTTTCGACTCAAAGTCTTAGACCCACCACAGTCATTTACAGAAAATGTAATGGACATAATAGAAACATACCTTTGGAATGGGAAGAAAAAGTGGGTGAAAAAGTTTTTTGTGTATGCTCCACCTGATCAAGGAGGACTTGGGGTCAAGCATATTTCAGTGCAAATAATGATCTTTAGAATCAGATTACTAATGCAATGTATTCGTAGCAATTATAATCCATACTTCATGATTAATGCAAACCAAACGATTAGCCGAATACTAAACTACCAACTATGTGAAAATAATTCAAACTTTTATAAAAATATCCAATGTGTCATAATACGCCTCAAGCTTCAATTAACCAACTTAAATGAAAATTTACTCCATAATATAAGTGTATCTAATCCAATGTATATTGCAAGTGGGGCTGGTAATGAACTTGAAACACATGGTTTCAAAACTTTACATGACATCTGTAGTGAACCAAGCTTATACTTGAAAGTGCTCCAATACATAAACTACGATCGCTTACCCTAATAACCAAACAATGTAAAAATGACCTACAGCCTCTAATATCAGAAAGTGAAAACCCCAATATATTAGTGTACAATCCGTTTATAAAAGAAAGAACGGAAATTTCAGTTTTAAATCTCTACATGTTATGTTTGTTTGCAACAAAATGTAATTATACCGATGAGGACCTAAGATTGTGTAATTTATATTCTTGGAGTAATCTTAAGCATTGTGTTAACTTACGAGAAAATGAAATAGTATGGAGGTTTAGGCACAATGCAGTGACTACGCCAAAGCTTGCACAAATATTAGGACTAATAGTGTCAAATAATTGCCCATTTTGCCAAAATTATAACTCAAAATTTAGACACTTTCTGTCTTGTATTTTCTTTAGCCCCTTGTGGGAATATATTAAGCAAATAGTTATAAGGTCAGGTATTCCATGGAAAGAAAATATGAAGATACATGGAATTCCTGGAAAGCACACAAGTGTAAATCATGCAATATATTTAGCTCATATCATTATGTATGAAACCATAAACTGCGAATTTAACCATATCCAATACAAACTAAATCCTCTAATGCGATACAAGCAAAAGTTCTTCGAGTTACTTTACACTGAGTTTCATAAAACTAAAATGAAAAACGTACCTTTAGAAATATTCTTACGCTATTGGAATCCTTTAAATTTTTTTTTCAAAATTAAAAATGCAGAAATTGAAATTCGCATGCTTTCTTTAAAATAGATGTGAGCAATCATAATTAAGGAAAATATAAATTATTAGCTACATATCAATCCAAATGTTTTACTTATCTGTTAATCCAAATTATTGTTATAACTAGTTTACTTTATAATATTCGGAACAATCATTATCCGTCCAATTGGCATTCTTTGTATACAACTGAATAATGACTAAATAAAGTACTGACTGTTATAGGAAAAAAAAGTAAATGGTAAATCGTGAATAATGGTCAACAATAATGAAGCATACGTAGTTAGATTTACTTATTGTACTTACTGTCAACTGTTGTAGCTCATTTATGTCAACATTTCGTGATAGGGGGAAATGCTAAAAAAAGAAAGTTTATAGCTGAATGGTGAAAAATATTTTTTATTATACAATTGTACGAATTGGAGAATTGAGTGACTGGCAAATATAGTAACATTTAATTTGCCCTAATGAATACATTTTAATACTACATACTGAAATGAGTCAGATAACTATACTTACAAGCAAACTCCTTATAATTTGTTCTCTGGATTTACAAGTTAGCTAATAACGTTTCTTTGAACCTTATCTTAAACAAATAGGGGGGTAAATCGAGTGAATTTAATGCGGTACGCTTAACAGCACCCAGGTTCGGACTGGGATCTATTTGGGCCGCGGAAATTACCATTACCAGATTGGGCGATCAGGGGGCCCGCACTGGGTCCAGGGGGGACCAGGGGCCCAAAGTTTTCCGTATACGTAATGTATAAAAATTAGTAAATTTAAAAAATGTAAATGCACCAGAAAATCAACAATGCTACAGGTTTTGAGTTATATGTGTATATTTTTTCTGATAGAATCAAAATTGTGGTTTTACTGAACTTAACGCACTTTATTATATTTTTGCACTGCAGTGCAATGAATTGATTAATTTCAAGTTCATAATATTATTCAATGCTGTCATTAATTAAATTTAGTTTGGTAATAATAGTAGTAAGTAGTTCATCAAAACCCAACATCTACCTAGTACGCTTATTGAAGACATCGGGATCTCCGTTTTGAAGAAATCAGTTCAAATATGTGTGCATCATTTGTTTTCGTGTGTGCCTACTGAATAATAATAATGAATAATCTTATATATAATTACACTAAAAATCATAAACTAAATGTAACAAAATTGTGTAAACGTATACTGAGTCCTTTGGGCTATCGTCGTTGGACGACAGTGTCAAGTTTATTTTAATAAAGTTGTCTTTCTCTCTAAGTAAATAGTATCCGTTTGCAGATTATGCACACCCGGGTATCTAAAATCTAAAGGTACCAAAAAAACTGAAAAGATCGATGAAGAAAAAACATGTGAATTTTTTCCCTCCGATGTCCCTATGAATGAACAACATGTCATTGTGAGGAATTCAAAATTCTGCTCATACTTTTTTCCTCACTTGTCTCTATAATTGAACTATTTTCCTACAACATGCAGGACATGTGAGAGATATTCCAACGTGTACCTTACTAACCATTAGAGCCAGTTCTTGTGTGAGTGTTTTAAAACTGCAATGTGTACCACAATTGTGGTGCAGATGGAGGATGGAGTTATCTTTGCTTTGCGAGTCAACTACGTCCAGTTAAATCCAAACTAAAACATTAAAAAAAAAGAAACGGCCTCCGAACCTATACATTGCACAAAAGTTGCAATACATTTTTTCAGGTCAGAGTTATATGGAGATTCAGATTTCGTGGAGATAATATGCATTTATTTAAGATTTGATTGAATATAATGGATTTTTGATGTGAGGAGTCATGGATCACTGTAGGACATCTGATCACTTATGACTTGTCAATAATTTTTAAAAAACAACGGCCTCCTAAACTATACATTGCACAAAAATTGTAATACACTTTCTTAGGTCAACATTATTTGAAGAATCAGATTTCGTGAAGATATTGTGTATTTATTTTATATCTGATTAAATATAATGGAGTTTTAATGTGGGTAGTCATGGATCCCTGTAGAACATTATTTGATCACTTATGACTTGTCAACAATTTTTCAAAAACAACGGCCTCCTAACATATGCATTGCACAAAAGTTGTAATACACGTTTTTAGGTCAAAATTATATGCAGATTCAGATTTCGTGGAGATAATATGCATTTATTTTATATCCGATGAAATTTAATAGATTTTTTAAGTGAAGAGTCATGGATCACTGTATGACATTTTATCACTCATGACTTGTCAATGTTTTAAAAACAACGACCTGCTAACCTATACACAGTACAAAAGTTGTAATACACTTTTCTAAATCAGGTTTATATGGAGATTTTCGGTACCTTTAGATACCCGGGTGTGCTTAATCTGCAAACGGATGCTATTCACTCAGCGTACTACTAATAATAATGTTTGAAAAAGAAAAGTAAATGTTTATTTACAACTGGCGCACTATTGTGCTCGCCATTAAGACAGTAACGACAAAACACCATATTCAAAAATTAATTCTTATTTTTGTTAAAAACGAAGGATAACATTATTTTAAATTATTATTGCACTTCGTGTAATTGTTTAAGTGTTATTATAAAACTATTTATAACACGTTTTTATTTCATTTTGACATTTTCATTTTACACTATTTTGTTGCAGATACTAATTATGTTTTTATAGTCTGAAGTTGTAGGGTTCCCGCAAGAGCATAATTTACTATCCATTCTCTGCATCTGAAGACCCAATGGAGACTCTGAGTGGTGATCTGCTCGCAAGGTATAAATCCCATCAGCATCCACAAAGCATTTTATGACAAGTTGACAGAATTTTCGGCTTCCGAAACTAAATTGGACTAATTTACTCACTATATTTTGACTTTCATGTGTAATTGTTAACTGATAGCGACAAACTTGAAATTCGGATTTACGATGACCACACTGACTTTGGATTTGACATAGACAGCGCTCATGGAGTTCAATAACAACGGCAGTAGTATTTTGGGCATTGTTTTTAAGGCTAAACATTAGAGGGATGTGGAACGTCTTTGTGAAGACAAATTCTTTTATGGGTTTTAGTTCATCTATGTTGATATTTACAACGTCTGCTTTCACTCCTGAACAATTAATAATAGACAAACGAAGCTCGAGGGCTCTAATGTCATTTAATTTGATATTTGAAGGAAGAATTGATAAAGCATTGGTAGAGGATGAAGCTATCAATGCCGCCCCCAGAAGCGAATTGCCTCCTAATGTTAAATTCACAAGTATCCCTTTTTCATTTAAAACATCTTGCAGAATTTTTTGTATCCGTGGAACTTTGTTGTTGGTATTGAGAACAATGCCATCCAATGGAGCATTTCTTGATATCGAAATAATATAACTGCAAATAGTTTCAAAAGTTTTTTGTGCGTGTACTTGCACATACGGGTCTAATTCTACATGTTGTTGGCCATTTAAATTATTGTCGGAGCCGAGGAGGTATTTAGCAGTTATTGCTGAAGGATTTATTTCAACAACTCCTACCGAAAATGAATCCACTTCTTGCATGTCCAGAACTATATATTTCAGAGTTGTTCCTGATCGAAGCCATTGCATTTCCTTGTAGTAGGCGGATCCAGCACTATAATTTTCCAATGTTGCAATCGCAGTGGTCAAAAGTGTTGATAAGATTTGAACGTCTTTGCATCCTGCAATATGGATTGAATCTCGCAGTCTTTCTTTTGCTGCGCTACTGAGTGTTAATGATGTTGTTATGACAACTTTCAAAATATAAACATTTGCTCCAGGGTACGAAACTTGAAGGAAATTTAAAAGCTGCTTCAAGAAAACAGCAATGATTTCATGGTGGCAGAGGGTGTATTTGATATTTTTAATGTAAATATCAAAATTACAGGCTTGAATGTCATCGGTACACGTAAGTAGTTGAATTATATCAAAGTATCTGTAGATTTTGTTGGCGCTGGAGTGAGTGCGAAAGCGATATGTTTGGGCTTCCTGCCCTATTAGAATGCTTTTGTTGTAGAAGCATATTTCTGGAGATACGGATGCAATTTCTGTAAAGCATGATTGTGCTTTGCTTGGTGAGGTTAGCTGTTTGTTCGGGGGCAAGGAGTATACACCGAGTTGGAATGATGTGTTATTGAAGTATATACCAGCATTGACTTGATTTTGCTGAGGCTGGTTTTTGGTGTGAATATTTTGTGAAATTGTAACTGAATGGAAAGAGAACTCTTGGTTTTCTATTTGTATTCCTATGGCCTCTGCAGACATTGTTGATAAAGTTGTTTCCGTTAGATGAGGGGGATTAAAATTTATGGTGTGCACAGTTTCATATTTGATGTGTCTACTGCAACTCAAGAAATTTTTTAGAATTTAGAAACTGATGCTTCGTGAATTTAGAGAACCTTAATATAAGTATTTTTACTAGTTGAATTATTTTATTATTTTTACTAAATTTAAATGACTTCTGATTAAATGTTTTCCAGTTATTTATTCTTCTATATACGCCTTCCTATTTCATGGTTACTATTGAGTTTCAAACACTGCTGTTTGTACTGCTGTCTTCTGACCTTGTTTTACATCACGTTTAAATATAACTATATAATTGTATCGTTATGTAGCTTTTGTGAGTTGCTAAGTATTGATGAATTTCATTCAACATTCAACCCTGAAAAAGCCTGAGAATGTAAACCTTATATAGTAACTATGGTGGATGTCAAGCCTATATGAGAACAAAAGGACAGTATATGTATAGACTTACATGTAATGCACTGTACATATTATTTGCGTTTTAGTTAGAATGGTCGTAGGATATGTATGTACGGAACTTCGTATCATGACGCTATTCATTTAATCTGCTTTAATTTATATACCGCATTTTCTCTTGCAGCAGTATACTTGTAGGCTTTGGTAAAATTTATGTTTTACGTTTTTTTTATTTAAGAGTTTGAATTGTATGCGTGGGTCTGCAACAGCGTATTCCTGCAGTCGTACTGTATTAGTACATAAATAGGTCTCTTATAGGAGAGTCAGGGAGTCGAGGCCTGACTAGTGAGTTTCAATAGTAGGTAAAGTCTGTTATCTCTGTTATTAGAAGAAATACGGTATAATTATCTATCGCTATGGAAGATTATTTCCATTTACATGCCTATGTGTGCCGGTAATTTTTTGTGCCATTTAATATACCAATGAAAATGAGCGCAAGCATTATAATGTAAATGGATTCCGAAATCCTAACAACCAATATAATCGTAGTTCATATCACCCTACATGTATGTACCTGAATAAAGAGTGGGCTGTCAGTAAAGGCTGTGAAGTAGATAAGAAATGAGTAGTACGAAATCACATCAGTTATATGGTAAACTTTTGAAAAAAAAATCACAAGCAAATAAAGCAAATATTTTGTAAAGCCTTACGTAAAGTATAAAAGTATTAGTAATAAAACAAACTCAAGGACATTCTGCTAATATGTCATAGTCATAGCACACTGTCACCGTGGAGTTCTGATTTTGTGTTGTCTATATCCAACGGTAGGATGAATAACATTCCTGACATTTAATTATACGAGTCACCCTCTGGAGGTTGTGGCTATAGTGTCACTTTCAAGCATACACAAATGTAAATGCCAATAATGCAATCCACATATAGTTAACAATGCACAATAATATTTTTTATTAGGAAGTTAACCCTCAATTTTAGTTTTGGTCTGTATTGAAATTAAACAGGTATGTGTATAGTGTAATGTCAATATAATTCTTTTTTCTGTTTTAGTTTGTTAATACATATTCAATAAGATAATTAATTATCTTGATTGGATCGTTTTGAATTTTCATAAATATTTTTATATAGCTCCATTACTTTTCTGTAGTCTGAGGTATCTTCGGATTCGTCCGGATCGGATGTAGACTTCCAAGTCCCACAAGAGCATCTGTTGTCCATTCTAAGCATTTGAAACTCCATTCGAAACTTTGACAGGCAGCTTGATTTCATTGTGTAGATCCCATCAGTATCAACTAGGATCTCAATCTCAAGTTTAAATTCTTTTCCAGATATAAAATCTAGTAATTTACGCTCAAAATGTTTTCGGCCAAATTCAAAAATAAGTTGATAGCTGCAAACTTGAAATACCGACTCCCCATACAGCTCATCTAGTTGAATATAAAACCGGACTGGGCGGCTACTATCAAATGGAATAGGGATGCTGTACATCTGTCGGAGTACACATCTCTCCTCGGAAAATTCCGTATGCATATGAGGAAATCTCTTCTTCTTTTCAATTTTCATCTGAGTTGTTATTCCGAGGTCTGAGCGACTTGTGTCATGAACTTGAATATTTGATGGAAGCACTGAGCCGTCTGCATAATGATTTGTAAGTGAAGTTGAAATTGAAGTAGCGAGCAAGGAAGCGCCTAACAGTGGACTCCCCACAACTGGTGAGCTTAAAATAGTGAATTTCTTGTTCAAAATGTTAAGGACCATTTCCTCAATTAAGGGATATCTATAATTATTCGTCACAATACATTCCAGAGTTAAATCACGTAGATCTCTAGAAATGTACTTTATTGCTCTTTCATACATTTGGCGGATATGCTCTTTGGATGGCGGGGTTATATTTTGACCTTCAAACAGACTGTTGTGCCAATGTATAAAATTTGAGTCCTGAAACTGAGTACAATTATCCGAGCCGTATGGATTTTTCACACTCATTGATATCAATTTGGAAGTTGGGCTTGAGTTTATGGAAACGATCCCCATGGAAAAACTTGAGCTATGTACATCAAGAACAAATATATTTCTTGACGACGAGCTGCTGTAAGGATCCCCTTCACCCTCAAAGTACAACTCGTCCTTGTCCTTGTAATAGGTATTTTTATCGAGCGTTGAGACGGCTGTTGTAAGAAGAGTTGATAGGATTCTTATGTCGTGGATCCCAGCAATACGTGCAGACTCCTTAATTCGTTCCTTTGCTAAACTTGTCGGAATGAAGGGAATGGTAAAAATAACTTTTCCAATTTTGGTGATGACATTTTCAAAAATATCTTCAACAGAGTTTAATACTGTGTAGAGGAATATAGCCATTATTTCGTGAGTACATAGTTGGTAACTAACATTGTCAACTTCAATTTTAATCAGTTCTGCGTTTTTATTTGTAGCTGATGAAGTCGTGGAAGCAATAAGCTGAAAAATATTAAAATATTTATAGTTTTTGTCGGAATTTTTGCGGTGTGGAAATGCGTCCTGGCCAATGAGAACGGTATGGTTGTAGAAGCAGATTTCCGGTGTCACAGAGAGGATTTCAAGAAATGCTTCAGATGTATCAGAGTGCTTCAGACTTTGTCCACTCTCAGAGGAGTACACACCGATTTTGAATGATTTCTCACTCACGAGTATGCCAACATTTAAGGAATTCTCAGGATCAATATAAATCGAAGATAATGCATTTTGACGTTCCTTTATTTCTACTTGTGGAATGTTTTGCTTTTTTGACTTTGACTTTAGCTTGTTAGCTTTTAATGAAGGGAATACTGATTTATAAATGACTGTGTCAGCTGTGATGTCTTCTTCTGTGTTTGTCAGTGACGCTGTTGGCGCTTGTGCTGGATGCTCAAGCTGTGGGTTCACTATTGGGGATGACAACGAAGAATGTTGTGATACAGTTTGGGATATTAATGGTTTATCTAATTTATGTTTATTTGCTGCTGTTTCAGCAGTTTTTCGTGGTGCAGACAGTGGCAGCGGAGGATGTTGCTGTTGTTGTTGTGGTTGCTCGGCAATGTATACCTTCGTTGGTTGGTGTAGTATTGTTTTTGGTGATTGATTTGGAGGGGTTATCTTGAATGCATTTTCTGGTATCAATGGAGAAGTGGGGGAAATCACTGGGTGAATGACTGGAACTACTGATATAGCTTGTTCTAATGTTGCATTATACTCCACTAAATTGATCATTGTTAGATTCGTTGGACTTTCTTGTTCGAAATCTTGAGACAGTTGCATTATTTCTAGTGATTGTTCCTGCTCATTATATTTTTGTGGTTGGGGTAATGACTTAAGTGGTTCTTCAGACTTTGGCCCTGTGGCCGTCTGCATTATTTGTGAGGCTCTTATTGACTTCTCTGGTTGCTGTGGTTGATTTTTCGGCAATGAACTAAATGATTGTAGTGGAAAGTTTGCAGAAGTTATGTGGTTTCTCTCATCCGGTAGTAATTGTAACGTAATTTCTGGCTGACTAACATGATTTGTAACTGATTTTACGTACTCATTGGAAGTTGGAATCTTTACAGAAGGTCTTCGCGGAGCTGCCAATGGTACACTTTCCTGGGATAATATTTTAGTTTCCAAGGATTTTACCTGAATTGGAAGGGACATGGTCAACTGGACTTTACTTGGCTGACGTTTTGTTTTTGGTTGCAGTGTTTGTTCAAGTAGAGCTAGTTCTGGAGTTTGAGGTGTTCGTGTTTGTGTTGGAACTGACGGGACTGGTTGTGATTGTGTTTTTGCAACCGTTGTGTGGGATTCGTTTTGATTCCCTTGTTCGTAAAAACCAGTTACAGTCGTCGTCTTTTGTGGCCTTGGCTGCCATGGCTCAATGGGGTTCAGTTTTACCTGGGCACGTTTTAGCGGCCGGGATAATTCGTTTTCTTGTTTTTCAGAGCTTAAGAGTGGGGACTCGAGCGGTTCCTGTGATTTTTTAAATTTAATTGGTCTTGGTTGCCATGGCTCAACAGGTGGGAGTATTACCGAGCCAGACAATGTAGGCCGTAATGTCAACGAGTTAAATGGTTTGACTCCTTGCGGTGGCAGTATTTTTTGCAATCCTGCAGATTGAGTCACGGATGGCGGTGGCAATGTATGCAATCTTGGAGATTGAGTAGCTTGGGGTTTCTCTGGTTTTATTTTACTATCGATTTTTTGTGATGGCTTTGTGGCAATCTCTGCTAGCCTCCTCGGTTCCGGTTCTTTAGGTTGTAATTTTAAATTTAATGATGGAACATATGTGGGATTCCTTGGTTCTACTGGTGGAAATATTTGTGTCCTTCCTGGTGTCGAGCTCGAAGTTATTGTTGCAGTCGTGGGCTTTAAATCTGCATCATTGAGTAATAGAGGGGGCTGACCTCGCGAAGATACGTGCAAAATAATTTTGTTTGAAGTTTTTTCTTCCGCTGGTTGCCAAGACTTTAAAGGCTGTAATATTTTTCGGGGCTCTACTGTTAAATTCCCTGGATTAGTTTTCAATTGTTGCTGTGGCACTTCTGTTTTTCCTTGAGCTTCAAAGGATAGTTGTGAATTCACTGGCTGATTCGACAAGCTTGTCACAAGTGTCGATTTGTTATGAGTATATGTCTGCGATGCAATTGGCTGTCCAAAATGTTTTTGAGCCCAAATAAGTTTCTCTGCCTTGGAGTATTGACCTGAATTATGTGACGTTGTAGGACGTGGAGTGGTAATAAGGGTCCTTGAGAATTCATCAAGAAAATCTTCTAAGCGTTCATTTAATCGTTGAACTAATTCATTCCTCCAAATTTCCATTTTGTGTAATTTATTCTCTTCCAAAAGTTTATCAAAGAGCTCAAGTGCTTCGTCAGCCCATTCTGCATGTGATGTCTCTAATTCTCGGCGATTTTTCCCGTGAATCAAAAACTGCTTTGCATGTTCGTCATACAGCATTTCTCCCTCGTGCATAAGTACACTCACTTTCTTTGCAACAACTTTAGTTTGAATTTCTTCCTTTTTCAAATATATTTCATTGAACTGGGCATTGATAGTAGATTCTAATTGAGTCTTAGCTTCTGATAATAGGATACGTAATTCATTACTTGTATTTTGGTCTGCCACTTCAATGTCATGCGTGTAGGCACTGTCTAATGCGTCTTCGAATGATTTTAAAATTTGGTGATGATAGCTTACAAGCGGAGTTTGGGGCTCACTTTGTTGTGTTTTTCCCAGTCGCGCATCCATCAACGCCGTGTATCGCTTCACACTATCTTCCGTTCGTTTGAGAAGTTCATGTGCGATGAAGTCTATTAATTCTTTTGAATCATTTTCGGAGCCAGAATCGGGGCTGGAACTGGAACTGGAATTGGCCGAGTCCGAATTAAATGATGTCAAAGAGCGTGATAGTATAGGCGTAGGGGGCTTGTGTCGTGTTAGAGATGGTTGCCTCCGGTATTCCATGATAGTACCAAGAAACTTTTCCTTCTAATAAAAATAAATGAAACAAGTATTAGTCTACAGAGATAATAAAGATGTAATTGCCTTTATTTGCTTAAATCATTAGACGACTTTGCATGTCTGTAATTTTAATATGTAGTAAACAATTTTGGTTTAAAATTATATGGTCAAAGTATATTAGGAAGGTAAACTTGTTTGTGAATTTACAAGTGGCACAACAATAATTACCTAATAATTATATTATACCAGCTAGTAAATAAATAATAAACTTTAATTATTTTGCTGTTTATGCATGTAGATTATGGCGCCAGTGTGGGTAGCAGAATAAACAATTTTTAATGTCAAATATTAGGTGACAAATTCTAGAATTCTAATAAAATAATTTAAAGTGAGTAAAACCACAAAAATACCTTGACTAAAATAAGGATATGAGTCTACACGTTTCAATAACATTGCGATTACAATAGTGCGGCATGAGGTTATTACGCAATCAGTAATATAATAACGTTATCACATTTTCACAGATAATTTTTAGAATGGAATGACTTGGACTCCAGTCCAGTGTCGACTGCTTTTAACGCCGTACCTATACCTTTTTTGTAATAGATACGTATGTAGTGACATAAAATTGATAAAATATATAAAGTAATCTAGTATTAAATGTTTAAGCATTTATCTAATCGTACGTATTTCTGCGCCAATTTTATATCGCATGTCATTGGTATGCAAGGATCCTACCAGTAGAACTTTTTTCCCTTGCTATAATTACTAAATATTTAAATAATTTTTCATGCACAAACTAAAAACTGTCTGCATCTAGTGAAAGGAAAAACAATTGCTAGTTAATTCAAGAGGCCATATAGTATACATAGCTGTATTACCTATTCATCCCCGCCAATTTTTCCCGCAAAGAAATGAAGCCATTATGACTGCCTGACGGTATACGTACATTTTCCTGCCGAACATATTCCCCCACAGACATTTTCCTCCCAGTATTAAAATTACAACCAAAATGAGCGAATGTTCCTTAACAGAAACTTTGTATTCCTAGATATTCTCGCAAATATGCCAAATTCCAAGCTGAAAACCGACGTAAATTTATTTCTCTAACCAAAATTTGTACAAAATGTTAAATTATGCATATTGTATCCTCAACTAAAAGGAAATAATGTGCTTGCATTAATTTACCATATTCGAGTGCTTTGCAGTGCGCTGCTATCACACCATAAGATTTACTGTTTAATTTTACACCTCTTACGTCATATTTATTATTACGTAGTTCAAATTATAAAAACTGAGGTATATTACCTACAATTTATAAAATGCCATTTTGTTACTATATGCTTATAGGTTAAAAAGAATTATTTTAAGCATAAGATAATTAATGTTTTAATTATATATAAATTATCTTTCTAACCTTAGCTCAGTCTCTATTCATTACTTTTTGACAGCGAATTTTGGTTATGAATGTTTATAAATTCCATATTAATGTTTAATCAGGCAATGTTTGCGTTGAGGTCCGACTGCAAGATTTTTGCAAGCATACATAGTTGTCATTACATTCGTTGCTTCTGATTAATGAATCTTCACGTAATTATTACTTCACAAAACATCGGGGGAAAGGAGAATTTTAGTACGTCAGTTCAGGACTGTAGCATATTTCTGAAAATACCTACGAATACACATTTTCTGTAAAGGAACACTCGCTCATTTTGGCTAGGTGATTTTGATGCTGGAAGGAAAACGAATACGATTTGGAAGGAAAATTTCTCTTGGAAACAATGTCCGAGGAGAAGAAATGTGTCCTACAACGCGGCCTGATGTGCAAAATATATATGTTTTTACTGAATGATTTAAATGCGAAAATAAAATTATGGTCTAACTGCTCAAAAATTATAAAGAAAACACGCGTAGAATGAGGACACTAAACTTGTAACTCCTTGAAATACATTTTGTTTGTAAAGTGGAACAGCTTATAATATTTGGCCTGCTAAATAGGTTTAAACTATAATATATGTAGGTACAATTAAATGCATAAACTTCATGAGACAAATAATTTGTATTTTAGTTGTGGATCGAAAAACTGTAATAATGACTCTCATCGCCCAGGATTAATTTTATTTAAAAAAATAATCCAATAATTTAGTTATTAGAATAAAATTATTTTCAATGTAATTGTAAGTAACATTTTTTCAATCATAATTTTTGATTTTCAAATAGATTAGCATAAAGATGATACATCTGGTGAAACACAATTTTTGTTGCACTGCTATTATTAACTTGTTTAGTTTTTAACAATTCTAATTGATTATATATGTCTTATAACTTAGAATAGAAAGTTTTTGTGTGAAAATTTCTGTATTAAGTGTTTATAGCCAGAGGAAGGTCCTTGGTTTCCGTCATTACAGCAAATACCAACTCGCTTTGCTTCAAATTCCCATTTATTGTCTAATACGGACGTACGGCCTTTTTCGAGCGTTACTACGCCGTCTAAATCTACATAGCATTCCATATCGATCTGAATTGTGCTTCCTAAAATAAATTCAAAAAACTTAAGCAGGCCACATTTGTGACTGCATAGGGACAGTTCGTACACGCTTGCTTTATACTTCTCTGTAGGACTGTATACTTCATTGAGGTGAATGTAGTGTAATCGCTTTGAAGTGGAAAATGGATTTGGAAAAGGCAATTTAATGTCAATATGTTTTTGAAAAACATGACTATTTAAAATTGGGAAGGTGTGGTTCAAAAATGGATACATTTTTGACCTGCTTTGTAGTGGTCGTTTAGTATTTCGGTCTGTTATTTCTATCTCCAGGTCAAAGCGGCTGGAGTCTTGCAGTTGAATGTTTAAGAAGCTGGAACCTGCCACTATGCACGCTCCCACGAATGGATTGCACTCATTCAAAGCAACGTCAGTGAAACAACATTGCTGTTCTATGATTTCACAAATCATCGTCCCCAATGTCGAAGACTTGCTTACGTTTGTGATTATGCAATGAGGTTTACTTGTCATGGCGTTTGTTTTCCACAAATATTGGACTACTTTTTTGTAGGTATGGAGAAAATGTTGTTTCGAAGACAGACCTGTGTTTTTGTTTTCAAATTGCATTTGGTGCCACTTGATAAATTCTTGATTGTTGCACTCCTCCAGATTATCCGATCCGTAGGATGCTATTACTTTGATTGAGCTTGGAGTTTCTAACTGAACTATTCCCATTGAAAATGAATTCTGTTGCACGTCTAAGATACAAAATTGGCTTGGAAACTTGTGAGGTGCTGAATTTTCATCAGCGTTTGTAAAATATTTAAGTCTGTCTAGCCCCGCTACAGCTGTAGTTAACAGAGTCGACATCACTCTTACATCTTCGTAGCCGGCATATTTAGCTGACAATTTAACCCTTTCTTTAATTACACTTAAAGGAAAGCATGTAATTGTAAAAACTAGCTTATTAATTTTAACGTCGTATTTTCTTTCAACTGATCCTAATAATTGAGTAAGGAAGATTGCAATGACTTCATGAGTACATAACGTGTAGCTCAAATTTTTAATATGAAATGTTAAAGGGGTGGTATCTTTAACTGTTGCTGTTACAAAGTCAAAAATGTTAACATATTTGTTTAATTTGTTATTACTTTTTTTCTGACGATGCATTTTAGCATCCTCTCCAATCCTAATGCACTCAGACATGTTGCTAAAACAGATTAAAGGAGGACAAGCGAATTCTACAAACTTTTCGTGGTGACCTGATAAAGTGTTATTTGGCGTTGGCTTAAAAACTCCTACCTTTACAATATCAGAGTTGATAAAAATTCCGACCCCACAAAACTTATTTGCCGTTACTGATATATTACGTTGTCTTTGCTCCTCCTCCTCTCTGGCCGTCTGTTCCGCCAGCTCACGTTGTCTTTGCTCCTCCTCCTCCTCTTTCGCCTTCTGTTCCGCAAGCACACGTTGTCTTTGCTCCTCCTCCTCTCTGGCCGTCTGTTCCGCCAGCTCACGTTGTCTTTGCTCTTCCTCCTCCTCTTTCGCCTTCTGTTCCGCGAGCACACGTTGTCTTTGCTCCTCCTTCTCCTCAATAGCCTTCTGTTCCGCCAGCACACGTTGTCTTTGCACCTCCTCCTCTCTGGCAGTCTGTTCCGCCAGCACACGTTGTCTTTGCTCCTCCTCCTCCTCTTTCGCCTTCTGTTCCGCCAGCACACGTTGTCTTTGCTCCTCCTCCTCCTCTTTCGCCTTCTGTTCCGCCAGCACACGTTGTCTTTGCTCCTCCTCCTCTTTCGCCTTCTGTTCCGCCAGCACACGTTGTCTTTGCTCTTCCTCCTCCTCTTTCGCCTTCTGTTCCGCGAGCACACGTTGTCTTTGCTCCTCCTTCTCCTCAATAGCCTTCTGTTCCGCCAGCACACGTTGTCTTTGCACCTCCTCCTCTCTGGCAGTCTGTTCCGCCAGCACACGTTGTCTTTGCACCTCCTCCTCCTCTTTCGACTTCTGTTCCGCCAGCACACGTTGTCTTTGCTCCTCCTTCTCCTCAATAGCCTTCTGTTCCGCCAGCACACGTTGTCTTTGCACCTCCTCCTCTCTGGCAGTCTGTTCCGCCAGCACACGTTGTCTTTGCACCTCCTCCTCCTCTTTCGACTTCTGTTCCGCCAGCACACGTTGTCTTTGCTCCTCCTCCTCTCTGGCCGTCTGTTCCGCCAGCACACGTTGTCTTTGCACCTCCTCCTCTCTGGCAGTCTGTTCCGCCAGCACACGTTGTCTTTGCACCTCCTCCTCTCTGGCAGTCTGTTCCGCCAGCACACGTTGTCTTTGCTCCTCCTCCTCCTCCTCTCTGGCCGTTTCTTCCGCCAGCTCACGTTGTCTTTGCTCCTCCTCCTCTTTCGCCTTCTGTTCCGCCAGCACACGTTGTCTTTGCTCCTCCTCCTCCTCCTCTCTGGCAGTCTGTTCCGCCAGCACACGTTGTCTTTGCTCCTCCTCCTCCTCTTTCGACTTCTGTTCCGCCAGCACACGTTGTCTTTGCTCCTCCTCCTCTCTGGCCGTCTGTTCCGCCAGCTCACGTTGTCTTTGCTCCTCCTCCTCTCTGGCCGTCTGTTCCGCCAGCTCACGTTGTCTTTGCTCCTCCTCCTCCTCTTTCGACTTCTGTTCCGCCAGCACACGTTGTCTTTGCTCCTCCTCCTCTCTGGCTTTCTTTTCTTCTGCTTGATAAATTACTTCTTCGTTGTCTTCTATGTAGTCCTGGAATAGCTCCTCCATTTTGTAGTTTAATTCATGGCAATGGAAGCTTCCACTAATTTCATTCTGTAATAATTGTTGAAGCATTTCTTTGCGTACTTGCTTTACTATTTGTATGTTGTCTGTGTTAATGTCGGTTCTAGTTTTCCCGTGAAGCGGGTACTCTTCAATGCTCATGTCATATAACATTTCAACTTGATTTGTTATTTCTTTAACCTTCTTGACAGTTTTGTCGATCTGTATTTCGTGTTTTCTCATATAAACTTCGTTTAGCTTTTTGTCCAATGCCACTGTTAGTTGATGTTTGGCTTGTTTTAATAGTGCTTCTATTCTTAATACAGTGCTTATGTCTGAGATTTGCTTCACATCATATGTTTCATCAATTGCATTTTTAATTACGCTTATAGTTTTGTTATGGTAACTCTCTAGCTGAGAGTTTTTCAGTGGTTGATTAATCTTAATAAGGTCGTCCATAATATTTTTATAATTTTTCACTCCTTCGAGGATGCATTCGTTTAGATCCTCCTTGAGCAGTTGGATGATTGCTTCTTCCGTTTTATTCATACATTTGGTAGAACTCATGATTACTGATTACTCTCAGCAGCTGAAATGAAAAGTTAATTTCGTTAATTTTAATTTGAAATCCATTATTGCTTCCGACTTTTAATTATTGCAAGTAGAAAAACAGTAATTATAAATAATCAAAATTTTGGGTTTAAAATATATTACAATATTATGTATGCAAGTATATTTATTATGTGTTTTTGATGGCATTAATGTAACAACAAAAAAGTATAATTATTACAGAATTATCGGTATATTTTATAATGCACTTACATCTTCAGTCAACACTGGTATTTGTGCACAAGGTCGATTTTTCTATCAGAATTGGTGTAGAATTAAAATTTACTGGTGTGTGTAGATATATTTATTTACCATTTAATATATCAGGTCACTTATTGAACACTATATTACTTTAGTTTGCTGATTATACTACAAAATAACCCATCGCCTGATATTCCTATACGTAAGTAAGTAGATTTCAGTATTTTCCAATAATATGTGCAGGATCTAATTCGGTTTGTGTCATTTTTCAAAGTTGTTTTGTAATTAATTTGAACTAAATTTTGCTATATGGAACCATTTGTAGTAGGAACTTTTATTGTTATGGGTTTAACCGGTTTGAAGGAAACATGCACAAATAGTTCAAAGATTAATTTCAGTAGGTATGTTCCGCTAATATTCAGAAAGGATTCAAAAGCTCAAGTGAAATAGTCAATGGTAGAGTAATAATAATGTATAGGTTCATTATATGCTCAGCTTGCAGATATGGAATATGTAACTGTGTTATCAGCTCCAGCGTCAAGTAGACTTCACTCATAGTTTTTATTGCAAGCATATCAATAATATCTCTTTTTAGATGTACATAATATATGCGCTGGACTGTAAAGGTTATATAATTAAACCATATTATGAGCAGTGTACACGACTGCACATGTACCAATCGAGCTATCTACTTGTTTTATTAATATTCAAGCAATGTATGTAGGTATATATATACATATTTAAAATACTGTAAGAATTAATGTTACATTTTATTGCATGATAAATTATGAAATATATTGTATGTTTCTCGTTTTTTTTTAATTTCAAAATCTACGAATGTGGACCAACATTTTCCATAATTGATTTTAATTTACATATATGTTTAATGTTTAATTGGTCTTTTAATTATTTTTGGACTGTTCCACAACAAGATCTGTAGACAGCTGATCCAGTACGAGAAGCATCCCTCTTCGCTTGTTCCTCAATTCTTCCCGTCCAATAACGTTCACTCGATCCAGCTGTATCGAATATTTTACACACGCTTCTGAGAGTCTCCGATAAATGACGTCCGTTCTGGATTTCCCATCTCTGTTTACCCTGTACGATTCAATCTTTACCTTTAAGTTCTCAATTTTCTCTTCCATATCTTGTAGTTGGACTACTGCTACATCTAACCCAAAAATTCACCAAAATGTTATTTTAGGAGTCGAATAAATACACGTTTCACTTTTTGTGAAAAGAGAAATCAAAGTTATATAGTTACCTACAAATGCACAAAAATTAAAATTACTTTTTTGTGTAACATAATAAAATTATGTGTGTTGTAAAGAAAAGTATTTGTTTTTTGCGCACCTTTACCACTTTCCGGACGAGGAACAATGTTTTCTGGCTTGTCTAAATATTTTTGTATCGCTTCCACGGGAGGCTGAGTTTTAAATATATGTCTATACAACTTTTCAGTGTCGTCCTGAGTCAGCATACCCATGATGATTTGATTTTTGAATGCTTATTACAAAATGAATGATTTTGCTGCGTGTAGGTAAATTGGAGAAACTGTAAGCGTTTTTGGTGTAAAAAATCCAGTGAAAATTACTTTCAAAAATAGCGAATTACACAATCGTGGTTTATTTAATCTAAACTAATTTCTAAATAATTTACAGGGCTATAATATTCTGATCATCTCTAGGAATGTGATTAATGTATAACTGCGTTCGTTTCTGTATTATAGAAACTAAAGTTATATTTATGCAGATAACTCATGCAAAAATTCACAAATCCACAGCGAGTAAAGGTTTTACTAAGATAAGATAATAATATTCCATGCTATGTCTATGGGAAGGGACAAGGATGTAATAGCATTAAATAAGCATGCATTATTTATGTAAATCGCCATGTTATATGCGTATTGTGTGCATTCGATGTTTATTGCATCAAATAAGATGGCTAAAAGTGATCGACAATTATTATACTAGTAGCTCTTGCAGAGTTTTAGCGCGTTCCCATTTTCATTTATATAAAATGTTTGAAAATTTAAATGCGTCGATGTTTCTTTGGACATTTGTCCAGGAATTCTTCCAAGTGTTCCCTTAATTTCTGCTTTAATTCCATCCTCCAAAACTCTTCTACTGGGCTGTCAAAATTGTTGTCCATCATGAGCTGATTAAAGAGCTGAGCTGCTTCCCCTTCCCACCTCTCATGCTCAAGCTTGATTTCCTGTTGACTTTTCCCCTGGAGCTGGAATTTTTCCTCTTTTTCATCCATGAACATTTCAGCTTGAGCAATGAATCCCTTTACCCTTTTAGCCACGTTTTCAATCTGTACTTCATGCTTTCTCAGGTATATGTCGTTGAACTGTTGCTCCATTATTGTTTCCAAGTTGTCCTTTCCCTCAATTAAAATCTTGTTAATTCTAAGAATAGCCTTGACGTCTGGGATTCTTATAATATCGTCATACACCATCTGGAACGCAGTCAGAATTACAGACGTATTTTTGAGGTGATAGTCTTTCAGTTGAGAGTCTTTAAAATGCTGGTTTTGCTTATTGTTTGAAGCTATGAGTTTTTCCATGAGGTATTTGTAACGGAGGAGACCATCTTTTACGCATTGATTAATGTCTTTCTGCAAAAGATCAATTAGGAAAATTGTCTCGGTCTCATCTATGGCTTCCACTTGGAATTCATTCTTTCGCTCAAGAGTTTGTTCCTGATTTCTTTTTCGCTTGAGAATTATAATTTTTCGTTCGTCCTGTGAGTTGTGCTGATAATGGTTTGTGCTTTGGTTTTGGGGTTTTGCTGGTGCTGGAGCTGGTTGCACTGGTTTCTCGGTATGTTTTCTCTTTCTAGGTTTTTTAGGTATTTCTTCTAATTGTGCTTCTAAGTCCTCGTGTAATTTATTCTCCAGTTCAAACTTCAAAAATGAGTCATTTTTAAATTGATTTTCCTGCAAGAGCTGTTCAAAAAAGTGCATCGTCTCCTCTGCCCGCTTCTTATGGGCAACGATTACATCCTCTAAGTTTGGGCGTCGCAATTGTTTCTGCGATTTGGACTCGTGCGCCTTTTCTGTATAAAATTCTTCAGCTTGGATAATAAATTGCTTTATTTTATTTACAACTCCATTCATCTGTATTTCGTGCTTTCTTAAGAAAACGTTGTCGAAATGCTTGTTAATTAAGGATGCTAGCCTTGTCCGTGCTTTGGCCAGGATCTCTGATATTTCCTGTCGAAATTGTATTCTCTTGGTTGTGGTCCTGGTCCTGGTAGCGTCAGTTACCTGTATGTTTAGCGTATCCTCGTATGATGTAGTTAAGGCTTCCTGTATTATTTGCAAGGTTTTCCAGTGATATTCCCGTAGCTGAGTGTCTGTAAAGGGTTGTCTAGATTCCAGGAGTGCATTCATTAATATTTTGTAGTGCTGCATCCCCGCCTGGATACATTCAAGTAGATCCTGTTCTATGAATTTAATTATCCCTGTGGCTTCAGTGGTGGAAGGGTTTTGTGTTGAAGAGTTGACTGGCACTGGCGTTGACATTGTTATGAGCCTTCCAGAATCAGTATCAATTTATTGGATAGGCAAGAATTTGATGAAATCAATTTATGTTTCAGCAATTTATCTGTAAATTATAATGTAATTATTGCCTCTATTATAATTGTATAGTGATTTATAGTTACCAAGTAGCCAGGATTCGAGTTTTAAATATTATTAAATATAAAATTCACATTGACAAGCAAAGGTACTTAATTTTATGGAGTAATGTAGTTATGTATTTTTTGCTGGTGATTGGTGATAAGAATAAAGCACAGCCCTGCGCGTAGTAGTGAGACCATTAATATCTATCACTTTCAGTATGCTAGTATGCTTCACCCTTCACCCAACTAGGTCGTCGACGGAAACACGGAAAGGTGACAAAGCTGTTCGCACTGTAATATCCACAGGTATTATATCTTTTAGATTATGAAAGCTAAACTTCAACTAGTGCTAAAGTGAGCAGTTCAGAAGACATTAGGGACGTTCGATTATATTTCACCACTAATCGTAGGACTGTGTACATAATATTGACCTGATAATATTGACAGTATGTAATACCCAGGATGAAACTTATGCTTATAGTACCTTCCTACTGTCTGTCAAATTTTACCAACGAATCCGAGTAATTGACGTTATTTATCATGACAGCAGAGGACAAACAACTTTTAGATAAGGGAACTATATATGCTAGGGAACAGGTATATGTAGCAGAATATCAGTAAAATGCATTGCTCATTGAATTCGAGTCAGTTACGAATTTAATTCTCAATTTCCATATCTTATTAAATGAAATCATCCGTGAAGAACCAAAATGACCCATTTCCAATTTAAGCTCGAATCAAAATGAGCGATGACATTAAAACAACATGAGAAACACGCGTACAATGTTAATTAGGAGTTTTTTAAAAGTGTAAATTGTACATTGTAATTAGCTAAAAATGGAAATGGGTCATTTTTGTTCACAGACCATATAACACATATTGCAATATATGCTCAAATTTGTTAGTAAAGTGAATTTTATTAATTTAGGTAAGTTATGGTCTTGGCTTATTACTATAAATTATATACCAAAACCAATGATGGCGCTCGTTTATATGTATATATATTTTGCACTTTCAAATTTGTTGTTTAACCAAGTTGGAATTTTATTTTCCCCAACAAGCACCTTAGCACATTGAAGGTTGCGTTAAAGCTTGACTGACTAATTCATGAAATTTTAATTATTATACAGTAGCGTATTTTAATTTACAGGAATTCAATCAGCGTTATTTTTAAACGGAATGGCATGAATTATTATTAAAGTACAATATTATAGACAACGTAGCTATAGGTGTGTATCAGTTCTGACTCGTTTGGGCTTGCACGAGATCTGTAGACAATTGATCCAAATCAATTAGCATTTGTCTCCGCTTCTCCCTTAATTCCCTTCGTCCAATCACATTGACTCGATCTAACTGTATAGAGTACTTGACGCAGGCCTCAGTTAGTCGGCGATAAATGGCATCCGTTCTGGAGTTACCATTCTCATTAGTCCGGTAATTACGAATTTCTTCATTCAGTTTTTTAATTTTTTCTCCCATGTCTTCCAATTGAACCACTGCTATGTCTACACATTTTCAAAATAAAATCAGTATAACACAAAATGGGCGCAAATGCTTAATGTACTTAGGTAATACGCTAATATAACTATTACACTACAATTTACTGAATTTCAATTTCAGACTATAAGTTGACAGGTAATATCGTACATGTATTTACGTACCTCTCTTGCTGTATTCACTAATAACAGATATTACTGTTGACCCCACTGATTTCATGAGTTGGTCATCTACATCTGGAATGTCAATTATTTGCTGGCATGAATTAACTAGGCCATTTCGCATTGTATAATATAATACAATAAATAAATAAATAATTAAATTACGCTTGCTTATTCGTCATTGAAACTACATATCTACCTTTTTTCTTGTATTCTATGAATACAACCAGCACTTTTTGCCCAATAGCTGCATTTTCATCTAAATATTGATTAAACATACAAACACGCCATTTAGTAGAACTTACAATTACCGCTAGTAATGCAGCTGTAAGTATAAGCATTTAATTTGTATACGAGTTACCTTCACTACTAGGCTTTGTCTTTGTAAATTCTGACTGAATAACTTTTGCAAGTTCTTCCACTGAAATAATTTAAAATTTAAAATAATTTAAAATTTGAAATATTTGTAAATGCGTAGTGTTTTTGCGGAACAACCAATTTGAAAAAAATAATTATTAAATTAACGTACCTTCTTTACTTGGCTTTGGCTGTGTTTTTGCACCGCCTACTTCCATTTCAGAACTTGGTTGTTGTTTGTTATTTGTTACTTAAAAGAAAAGTAGGATTGTCAATAATACAATATCTAATACACACTCAAAAATTGTAATGCCATATACATAGTTGGTTTGTATACCGATTTATTTACTGATTACATACCTCCATTTTTGGGGTTTAGCTCTTGAACTAGCTTATTAATCTTTGATGCTAGTTGTTTATCTATATTAAAGGGTTGACAATTTTAAAAACGTTCGGAAATGTCATACATTTTATTTGAATTAGTTTTCTAATTCGGTTGAGTCTAAAATTTACCTTCCTCCGTGGATGTTGTGGCTGAAACTGCAGACTCAATCGCCTTTTGATATCCTAGATCTAGAATAAAAATAAAACAATTTGACGAAATGTGTACACATGGTAGAATTTTAGTGTTATTGAGTTTAATTGGCAAAATGGCACACATTTATACTTGATTATTTAATATCGATTAAAATAATTTTAATGTCCAATCGCGGTTAAAAAGAACATGGTTTAGTTATTTAATTTTCCGAATTGCCAATTAGTTACTATATTAGCAATAGTAACTACAATTGCATACACATGCATATATAGCTTTTACTTTTTCCCCTATAACATTTTTATATTATGTACTCACCATAGTTATATTTGGTAGTTGAAACGACTGTCTGAATTTCTAATGACTCTGGACCTAAAAAGCAAATAATCCAAAAGGGGTTTCTGATTAAATAATAATTTATCTTTAAAAAAATTAAAACTTATTTGTACCTATTTACCTTTGTTGTCCTGTAGAATGGCTGCAATTGCTGCATTAAATGCAACGGCAACTCCCAAATCTACGCCAAAATGTCAATTATTTCAAACAATCTATGATTATTTTAGTGTCAGTTTGTAAAATAATAATAGTATTTGTATTTAGCACCTTATTTACTTACATTCTTTTTGAAAAAAAGTATTAACTTTCTGTTCACCTTTTGTACCATCTATAAAAAAAATTAAATATTTTAACATATTTTACATTAGTATATATAAGGATATGATTTAAGTGATAGCTATTTATGAAAAATGTATGTACAATTAACATTAGTAATTTAATAACTACAATAACTAAAATACACTCTTCACCTTCGTTCTTGTTATTTGTCGAATTTGCCCATGCAACTGCCGACTCAATTGCTACTGCTAATCCTGGATCTACAATAACATATATTATATAATCATGTAATTAATTAGCCAACTGTATTCAAAATTATTACTGTTCACCTTAATTTACTTATGTGACCTGCCAAGCACCAATAAGGTACCTGTACATTACATATATTTTAAATTCACCTTTTTGGCTGAAGCTTGTGTCTTCGTCCCCTGTGCTATTTGGTGCTGTCAGTGATAATAGATATAAAATATACATTTTTAGTAACTTAATTTAGCCACTATATGCCCCTATTTTTAATTATAGCGGAATCCATAATATTCCTGTTTTTTGTTTTGACACCGAGTGATTCTCTGTTCTAGTTCTAATTAACACAGCAACAAAGGTCCTAAAGTAAGCGCAGGATATCAATGAATAGTAAAAACATGATTAGTTGTAAGTTTATAATATTTGAACCTACCATCTTTGCTGTATTCTATTGTTAAAAATGTTATTTTTAACCCGGTCTTGGCTGCCAATTCTACACAAATTTAAAAGCAGTATTTAATTAAAGTTGTTCTTATCAGGTCATTCATTAAATATACAATGTATTACCAATCAATGAATTATTTTTGCAAATTGAAAAATTACTAAAAACTTGTGTTATACCTTTTTCACTGTCGAGTACAGGTAAAACAGGAAGCGGGAGGGACTCTAAACATACACACAACAAATGAATTTTGTTTAGTTGGGCCAATTAATTTGTATCTATGGACGCAATTATCTGACATATTTGCTTACGAAGAGAAAACTCAGTTATCAAAATATAATGTAGGTACTGTAAATAGGTAATGTACATTATCTCACTGCAGCTTGAATTTACATCCTATACGTATCCTATACTATGTATATATATATACTATTTATATATACAAGGGCTAAAGCCCTTGTTTTTTGGTAGCCTTAACAGTAATATGGGGTATTACTCTTTAATGCTAAAATCGGTATTAAAAAATTGCTATTTGAAAGTTAATTATAATTAAAGAAATTAAATGTAATAAATTGCAATTTTAAATGAATTTTTTGTTCTTAAGAGCTTCAAAATCATATATTGCATGTCAAATGTCATTGAGAAATGCAAAAATGAGATAAATTATGTAGAAATGTAGAAATAAGGGAATATTGAAAATTTGAATTTCCCGCCAAACCTAAAATGTCAAATTTCGACCGGTAACTCTCTTCAAATATGAAGCAGTGATGTATCAAAATGACGAGAATGAGGAGAAGAACAATATGTATTGCGATTGGCGCGCGAATTATGAAAGCTTCAATTTAAAATTGGACATTTAAAGTTAATTAGGATTAAAAGAAATGGTAAATTAAATAATTTTCGATTTTCAAAGAATTTCATATTTTTTATTTTAAAAGAGCTTCAAAATGACATATAGCATGTCTAATTCAGTTGAGAATTGCCAAAGGTTGCTAAATTATGTAGATAGGTAGGAGAGAGAGAGAAAGAAATACATACTTTATTTCACTGATGATAATATAGCATTTGCCCGAAGACACAGTATACCATTCATACGATTTAAAGGGTATACGGACAAAGTCCCCCTGGACATTGTCCCCCCGGACATTTTACCCCCGACCATTGTCCCCCCGGTCTTTTTCCCCCCGGACACTTTCCCCCCAATAAGCAACAGCGGACGTTTTCCCCCCAGACATAAAATTCAACAACTGGTATGTTGTAGTTCACTATCGTGTGAAGGTATGAACTCGGATAAAATTACGCAAATGTTGTCAGCTAGACTAGGAGGTATGGATATTAAGTAATTTGCCATGATTTGCCTACTGATTACAACGAAAATTTAAATGTCCACAATCTACAAATCTTCGTAAATTTGCGTACTTTTGTTTACCACGTTTGGTTATCGGGTCGGCAAGATGGGAATACACAAATGCGTTTCGGTTAAAATTTTATTTTATCAGTCTGCATCAAGAACTCGAAGCAGTTTCACTGTCATAAAATTAGATAGTTGCGTTCCTATTTCTGAGTTTTTAGTTGGAATTGCAATGGATTTAGAAATAAAGAAATTATTTTTAGTTACTTTCTTTTTATTTTTTACTTTTTCCATCTTATAAATAGGCATAGTTAAGCAATAATATGATATATAAGTACGTAAAGATGTTTTAGCCATACTGAGAAGTAGTATAGTACCTAAATTGCCGGAGTGTGTAATTTTACTACTTTGTATATAATTTTATTATGGTTTAAACTACTTACCTATATCTCCTACACTTCAATTTAAATCTATTTTGCATATTTTCATTCACTCCAAGCTTGCGGTTTAATAAAGTATATTTTGCATTGGATTCGTGAGATAATATACATTCAACGAGAATCAAATAAAAGTACATATTTTTATTAACCTGCATTTCATAAACCATCTCCTATAACCTTACAACAGTCAACAGTTACAACACCGTGAACTTCAGTAACCTAAATAAGAGTTTGGGGGGGAAATGTCCGCTGTTGCTTATTGGGGGGAAAGTGTCCGGGGAGAAAATGACCGGGGGGACAATGGTCGGGAGTAAAATGTCCGGGGGGACAATGTCCAGGGGGACTTTGTCCTACAACCGATTTAAAGGTGACATATTATGAATTATAGGTAAATTTGAATTTCATTACTTTATAATCGAAATAACTTATGTCTAAAGGTTGATCACAAATTTATAGAATTGTTATTTTATACTTTAACATTTATTTTGGTGTGTTATTAGGTATTCTTCTTTCACCTACCTATAAATTCCTCGGCAGGTATTTTGTGTTCTTCAATGTAGCGGTTAAATTTCGTAGGCCGATTTTTAATAATTTCTTGAATAATTTCCAATGCACCTGGGTGAGCCTTTGGTAATGATAAATCCTCAGCAGGTAAGTTGTCTTGATCGCCTGACATATTTTAATTTCAACTGAATTTGGTTACTTGCACGAAATCAAAATTAGTCGAAAAATAGGTTTTAATGTTACAATACAGAATCGAAGAATATTTTGTAGAAGTGTCGCGAACAAACTACTCGTTTATGTAACAGAGTGCGTATACGCTGTCATTAAGTACAATTAAGTACAAGTCATTCTCTCTCTCTCTCTACAATCTCAATGCATTACTACAAATATTTGCGCTGAGGCAAAATGGCGAATAAATTGCCGTTAAGCTTTAGTTATCCGAGCTATCGTATAGATAAGATAATTAATTTTTTTTTCGAATATAATAAGCTAGTTCTCCCTATATAAAACATACATAGTAGCACTGGTATAATCAAAGCAATGGATGTTCAATTGCCTATCCGCTATCCCACATGGGATTGATTCTTCATATTATGTGAATATGCATTGCGACTGCATTAGGAATTATTGTTCATTAAATCATTTTAATTGCAAATACCAAATTGTACAGCCACATTTCAAGTAATGCTTTGCGCTAATTTTAAAAATAAAAAAATTTACACAAAAAAACAGAAATGAAGCAAAAATGCTCTTAATTCTCAACTCATCAGAAACAGAGTCTCAGGTTTTTTTTACGACGTTAAGCCGCAGTAAGTGTATGAATGAAGGACCTACAAAAATAATGCAGAGACGAGAACCTTGGAGTGAAAACCGGAAAAATAAAACAGTTTCGTTGCATATACATTCCTTGAGGAGGTTGTATAAGTAGGTCTTTTAGCACTACTGTTTCTACATCCCGATTCCAAATCTAACACTAGAACAAGAAGTAAAAGAAAATAGCGTAATGTGATTCTGTCTGCACAGGCATGTGCATTTACATGTACATAGTACCTATGTATGCTATGGGTCTCGTCATAATGCTTATAATTATTTTTGGGCCTAATGACATCATTCTTGTAAGAGCCTCATCATGTAACAGTAACAGCGAAGAGGTCTCGACATTAGCAAACGCTGGAAAATATATTATAGCGATTCTTTTTGAAGGAGCTATTATTATGACAGAGAGAGACAGCAGACAGGAGTAATTACCAAAATCAAAACCGAAGCCAATTTAGATACATATTATGTAACATATGTGCATAATATTATGAACGGGAAGAGCTAGATGAAAATGTTGAAATGCGAGTAGTAACACGGCAAAAACTAAACTACGTATACGCCATTTGCAATAATTATCAGCATGCAAATTTAAAATTCGATATACCGAAGTAAATACTAATGCGTACACAGGAACATTAGTGCTTGACTTAAGTTGTGTTACTTACGTACAGAAATTGTACTAAAATATAATTATACTTATATATCATGGTTAAAGGTAATTATATGCATAGGTTCCATACCCACACACATATTCTCCAAGTTTAAATTTTGGAAAAATTGCACATATTTTTCTCCTTTAACGTTTATATATATTACTAGGAAAACTAGTGTTTACAAAGTAAAATCTTGTATCTACAACTCGTAGTTAGTAGGTACATAAAAATGAGCTATGTACTTTATTGTAGTTTACATGGGGTAAAAACGGCACGATTCATAAAACAAAAAAGGATGTGTTATCTGTTTCTGTCATGTAAAAAAATAAGATAGCGGATTTTGAACCAACATGTGATAATTTTTTATGTGAACCCGAAAATAATTCAAACCCCTATATATAATGTATATATTTCTGAGTAGTGAAGAAGTGAGGGAAATGGATAGAGAAGGAAAATGGCAAATGGGATGGCAGTGTGTTGTGTGAAAGTAAATCACATCTCTCGTCATTTCCTTGATAAGTAAATTTTTTAAATGCAAAATTGGGAAGCAGCTGCACTATATATAAGTCGACTTTCTACATATATGTAGTATACGCTCTAGCTTTTAACTGTTGACGTTGTCTGTAAAAAAAATGAAAAGAAAAATGGCAAAAGCAAATGGTCTGTATATATCAAGAACCAGAACCAGAAACGGAAAACGGATACTACTCACTTTTGTACAAGTACAGCACAGTTTCAAAAGTTGGTATATAAGTATATTATAAGTCATAAAAAAAGGAAGAGTTTGAGAGCTTCAAGTGAAATTATGTCTTTACTTTACACCCATACCGTCACTATCTCCATCACCCTGCCCTGTCATGTCATACCATTCCGGGTATTTATAGAAATAGAGGAACAGATTACGGAATTGGATTGGAAACCGGGACCGTTTCAAAATAAATATATTTAACAGCAAAAAATGATGATGAAAGTTTACCGGAGACCGTAACCGTTCCCGAGGAGTGGAGGTAAGATATAGGTAAAGCTATATTACGTGTAGGAACATGAAAGTGTAGACAGACCGTAGCAAAAATTCATTCGGAGTTATACATATATACGGAATCGGATATATAGTCATAAGGTTTGAGAGCTATACAGCTAAACCTTCCGGAGTCACTCATCTCCCACACTTTCAAAATTATAGGTGCTTCATTTCCCTTTCCTTCCTTGACGATCACAGAAGATGCAGATCTGATACACAGCGGATTCGGATACGTTTAAAACACATAATAAAGGTCCCAAACTACTTCTTGAACCCCCAAATTCAATCACATCTGTTTCTTTCTGTGTGAAAAAAAAGATCAGTGAAAACACTGGGAGTAATATATGTCTGTAGTCTCTCATTCAGGCTCAATGTGTCTATATGGGAAGTCACTAGTGAACATTTATTCCCGGATTCAAATATAATTTATATAATTTTAGCTGATAAATTACAATAATTTATTTGATTTATTTAAATGGAAATTAATAAGGGTGACACGGAGAGTCCGTGTAAAGTGTGCTCCTTACCCTGTACAAAATTCTGTTCAAGTTGTAAAAAAGTGTACTACTGTTCAGCTCAGCATCAGAAATCCGACTGGAAGGCTCACAAAAAGTCATGTTTTCCAGCAAAACTTCATTACGATGAGATTCAAGGGAGACATTTCATCGCGACAAGATGTATTTCCAAAGGAGAACGGATTTTTAGTGAGAAGGCCCTGGTGGTGGGACCCAGTGGAGCGGAGAAATATTTTCATCGAATCTGTCTAGGGTGCTACAGGGTGGTTCGGAGTGATTATGTTTGCACCAAATGTGCTTGGCCTGTTTGCTCTGCAAATTGTGAAAATGTAATAAAATATAATAAAAAATCAATCCTTGTATAAAGTTTCAGTTAGCAGTTAATTATCATTCTTACAAATTACATTACTATTATGTAGAATGCCGAAATTCAAAATTGGTATTTGCGGAGTACCTAGGTATATTAAAATGTTACACGTAAATAAGGAGGTGTAGGAGGAACTTACAACTCTGGTATTTACATTGAGTTAATTGAGATTAATTGTTTGATTTTGTTGATGTAATTTCAGTTGCCACCCCATAGTGACTCAGAATGTGAGATATTTAGTGAAAATAAAATCCTCCCATATTTCACAAAGCCATATGAGTACGATTTCATTAAATTCTTGAGAACACTTTTGCTGAGAGAGAAAGATGGGGAAAAGTGGGAACAGCTCTGTCAGCTTGCATCCCATGCTGAGGCACGAGAAGAATGTGAAGCATCTATTTTAGCCACAATGACTTCATACGAATTTATTACAGAGACGTGTCAACTCACTTCCTATGACTATGAGACCGTCAGCCATGTCGTTGGAGCCTGGGGTGTCAATTCCTTTGGAGCAAATGCACCGTCGGGTCCTCATCCTACTGGGAGGTATACTCACGCAGTCAACAGTGACATAATATTCTTATACGCAGTATCTCAGTATAAATTGACAATTACTTTTTGTAGGGTCGGGTGTATAGGCTATTGCTATTAGGCAGGATATACATATAGAAGTAGGAGCTTTAGTTATTTTCCATTTAATTAATGAACCGACTTGACTTTTTGCATGGTAGATTACACGTGTTGTCAAGTGGAAAGTTGCAAAGTGATTTGCCTTCCTCTTCTCCTTGATCGTATGTCGTATGTACTTGTCGTGTTGTTGTTTTTCTATTAAGTAGTTCGGCACATTATCGCTTTCTTGATACTTTTTGGAAAATTTGGATTTCGCACGCAAGTTATTTTCAAATGATGTACTATAAATCAATCCCCTATAAAAGAACATAATTAATAATCATTACTGACTCATAACAACCTCTTAGTTAGCATATTTTCGCTGGATTTGGATATTGATTTCTATAAGTGAGAAACTGTACTGAATGTATCTTATCTACTTACCTGAATTGACTTTGCTTTACGAGACGATTAAATTCTCAGAGTCTCCGTACGTAATTATAGACTGCACTCTTTCCACTATTGACATTTTCCAAAGAGAAAGACGACATGCTCGATTTAGTCGAATTAATCCAACTGATACACGTGTTAGTTGTTTGTATCAACTAACAGTCATATCTATACTTGCACTGTGCATAGTACTTTCAAATACTGACAAATGCTGTATAATTTTGTGTTGATGTTTTACACAATTTTCTCAGATTGGCATCGTTCCTGTTTCCAAAGACAAGTCTGTGTTCTCACAACTGCGTAGCCAACACAAGAGGCATCCTATTAAAAGAAGAAGAGTCCGTTAAAATACAGCTTCGACAGAATAATCATCTTACAAATGGTTCCATAGCTAAAGAATCCAACGGTAACGGTATCCATGAACCCCAAATAAAGACAAAATCACAATCATCCAAGAAATCGAAGATTTCAAATTCCAAAACTAAAAATAATGACAAGGAAACTGAAAATGGAAGTACTCACAGTATTAATAGCGGTAACGGTAGCGTTAACGGGGTGGCAATCGCAAGCAAGCCCGTTTATACAATGGAACTCTATGCTTCTCTCCCCATTCAAGAAGGTCAACCGATCCTTATTACATATGCAGAGGTGGGGGAGGGTACATTTGAGAGGCAAAAAATTCTGCGAGAAAATTATTATTTCTCATGCACCTGCTCCCGCTGCACGGACCCCACTGAGTTTAATACATTCTTCTCTGGAATTAAATGCCTCCATTGTAAGGATGGCTACCTCCTCCCAGAAAATCCAATAGACTGTAATTCGGACTGGCAATGCTATGTGTATAACAACCAGGACAAGTACAATCATTTCTTAAATGGGACAGTCACAATTAATACCGAAGCTGGCTGCAATACAAAAAAAGGAACAAAATTCAGCCATATTTCTAGCCCTATAGAGAAAATAAAATATGAATTAAATGGAATTGGAAGCAATGACACTGAAGTAGAAATTAGAAAAATGGAGACAATTCTTACTCAGAACTCTGGGAAAACATTGCATAGGAATCACTGGCTTCTCATGGAATTAAGATATCGTCTTATTCAACGTCTCATTTGCTACATGCCTGAAGCGAAGGATATCAATTCGGCCATTCAACGATGTCTCACGTATAGTCAGCACTGCTTAGAGATCGCGAATATCATCAGACCAGGATATAATCCCTACAGAGGTATGCAGTAATATCAAATACAACATATGTATAGAAATGAATGCGGTAGTAAAAATTAATACCAAGTCATAAGTTTAAAATTTACTTTTACGTTCTTTTTTGCGGATTTTTATGAACACAGGGAGAATCTTATACTGCCTTTGTCAAGCCAAACTTCAAGAGGTTGTGAGAACTTCGGATGAAGATGTGATGGATCAGCGAGCTAGGTTAGAAAAACTTAAAGTGGGCGTAGTGGAGACGCAAGAGATACTATCCAAGGAGACCATTGGGAGCGATGAGAGAGTGATTGCAGACTCACTACATGAAGACCTGAAACAAATTCAGCGAATTATTTCTGTTCTTACTATCAGAATTAAAAATGCAATGTAGATAGATACAAGCTATTAAGCCTTCACTTAATACTTTGTTCCAATTTTAAACTGTCAGTGCTATTATTATTGTTAAAAATTATTCTATTATTCTACCTGTAATTCCTCTACATACAACACGATCCAAATTCAGACAGATGCAACAATAATAAACGTCTTTGGTCGTGCTAAGTTAAACTATGTAGTGGTTTTCCTACCTTAAAAACAACAAAATCAAAATGCATAACAACTAAAAATTCACGAGGAAAAATTCATTACACTGCCTCCTCGATTTTATAAGAGTCAAAATATTCTATCTAATTTAGAGTTTCTGCCATGTAAGCTATATATCTAAATTATTACAAATCATGCGGCTCATAAGATCTGAAAATTTTAATTATTGCAACTTAATTACTATTTTCTGGCTAATGGCAAGTACATATTTAGAAATAGTGCATATAGTGCATAATGGATATGGTATAGTGCAACATTTTTTCTACCTCCAAATACTTTACAAATTATCCTTACCTCTGGGTAATTTTTGCATTACATTAGAATAAAGGTATGTGTGTCACTACGTCTGACTACGTGTAAAACAAAAAGCAAAACAGTCAACAACTACAATACAGCAGAAAAGACCAAAGCCGTAGACCCTGGACTAACCTATATAGATAACAAGTAGAAATATTATTATTAAATTTGATAAACGGCACAATATTTAGGTCATTTTGCAGTAAACTATTCTCGTTTTGGACATTATGCGCTTACAACAGTGTATGAGCATGGACTGGATATAGAATGATAACGATCGTTTTTGTGTCAAGTGCTGACTGATGGTATGGACTATAGCCATAACATACTACATTAGCAATTTTGCTTACCAATAATTGTAACGATGATAGATTTTTATAATTTTCTCAATTACAAGCAATGCTGTCAAGCTAAACTATAAAGATTTGCCGCATTTGCCACTCACTAAACTTGGTGTATTTGAATGATTAGTCCCTCTGAAATTCTGTATTTGTTTATTTTTCTATTATTATTAAATAGCTAACTATTTTTATAATAAACTCATTTTAACTATAATAATTAATTAAACTTAATTAACACAACTTATGAAAAGTAAAGTGTATACTAAAACTTGAGAAATATAGTATATAGTTGATAAATAATTGGAGAAGTCAAGGCAGCCGTTACACTTGGAAAAGTAAATATTTACGCACATCGAAAGAGCCAACGATTTTACATTGGTGACTTGCACAAGAAGTTAAAACAACGATGCTAAAACTGAACCAACGTTCGAACGCAGTGGCACTCGTTTCAGCCGTAAGTAATAATAAAATAACAAATGGTAGATTTTGGAATGTGATTCAAATTACTAACTGCGGTAATTGCTATAGTAGTTATATTAAATGCTTAATCTAATTGAAGAATAATTTTGGATTGGCTTATTTTACGTTACAATAGTTCTGGGGTTTCTTACTAACGTGCGTGACCTTTAGTTTCATCGTGTGGAGTCCACATCCAGGGGATGATGGGAGCAATGAGGAGTACCTTTCTATGGCACTATTTTGTGAAGTCTGTATTTTAACATTGGGGTGTATTCAGACGACGTTCTCTTTCATTCTTTTCCTCGCTTCACCAAAGGTTCCTATAGTACAATTTTGAAATATGCTTATTTAACATAATGGTAGCAAAATTGCCGATCTCCGTTTTTTAATTTATTTAATTGTGTATAATTTATTTTCTATAAGTAGGTATTTTCTATTACTTATTCTGCTGAAAAACCAAATTACACACTATTTAAGTACAAAAAATGGAGATCGGCAATTTTTCTATTATTGAGAATTGGAGATTTGCAATTTTACTCCTTCAGTCATCCGGAGCGATATGTCGATTTTATATTTGAAGAGTTTGTTTTCAAAGCGCGTTAAGTCCACACTGCATTGTACTGATTGTACCCACTGGACTTAACGCATTTTGCTAACAAACTCTTAATTTATTTAGCAAAATGCAGTGCCATTTACTGAATTTCCTTCTTGGTTGTTCACAGTATAAGCGAAGTTGGACAACTGTATGGATATGTTCTCACGTTGTTATTTTACTGGGTTTGCTCCTTTTCTACACAATCCATACCTACACCATCGGAACGTATGCTCCTTCTTTACCAACAACAATAAGGTCGTCAAAACCTGGAGATGACAGGGGTAGCGGAAACCGACCTAACTTGGTTTGGATTTTGGACGACCACGAAAATAACTCCACAATTGCACTTGAAGCTGACCTAGACATTGGGAACATCCTTAAAGGATCTGACTCATCCGGTACCGGCTCTGTTCAAAGTGGAATGTCAAATTTTGACTATTATAAATTCGCACGTTTCACGTCACTCGATGCCCCCATGTTATTTGATTTCCTATTCCTCACCATTATATTTGTTTGCACACTGTGTGAAAGCGAAAGCCCAGTTTCAAATTCAACTAGAAGTGACAACGGCTACGGAAATCGTCGTCCTGTCACTGTCATTGCACCTGCAGCTCCCAGAGCTGCAGGAGCTGCTGCAGGAGCTAATAGGATCCAAAAATTCAAGAGCAATAATGCGAATATCAATCAAACTAAAAATAACCTTAATAATAACAATAATACAATGGATTCCATCACAGGGTTAAGCTTGGAGAATGAGCGACGAGGAAATTCACAGTTTTGGAATTTCCCAAGCCGCCAAGTCCCAGCTGCTCCTTCTGTAAATTCCATTTCAGGCTCTGTTCATAATTTTTCTGCGAATGATAGGGACACAGCGGTGAGGGCAAATACCACAATTAACAATAATTCTATAAATGGTTACGATTTCAAACCGTTTCAAGAAAATTTAATATGATGCCGCTCGTAATAATTTATTTTTCTACATTATACTTTATAGGCCCATTTAAGTAGATATTATTATTTACTCTCTGTTTGTTTTCAATTATTTTTGTGTTTTACACAGTACCTTTTATTATGTTATGTTAAAATTTTTATTGTAGCACATCCTTTACATATTTAACACGGTATTTGTTCCACATATTATCATGCTTATTATTTTCGAGTTTATCCGTTGCTACAAATTGTATTATGCAACAGCCACCCTATAATATGGTACATAGTTACTTAATAAATATAAAAAACCAATGAGTATTTAAATCCAGACATGACAATTAATTCCAATTTAATTAACTTCTGGGTTTTAACTTTTGATGAATAATTCCAATTTATAAATATTTACTTCGTCATTCCAACATATTTCATTGCAATACTTAAGCCAAACTGGACGCATGAAATAAATTTTTTAAAAAAGGCACAGTCGCGCTATCATGTTGAATCATGCGTATCTATGTTTATATTAAAATAAAATGAATAGGTAGTAATTAATCATCACTAATTATAGCCAGATGAATAAATACTAATATTTCCTTTCATATAGTATCCCGGTACGATTAGTTCTTTGAAATATAGCGTTTTGCAAATTCGATTTTTTGTGACGATTTTTTGCACTTACCGGAGGTTCCTTCTTAGCAGTACACCCTTCGCGACCACTTCGGTGAAGTAGTTTTTGGAATGTATTTGGACTTACTTGCTTCACTGTTTCATTTTGCATCTCAGTTAATGCGGTTGGGTCACTTAATTTAGGATTGACCTTGGTCTTTCGCACAGTAAGGGTTTCTTCTCTGTTGGTCAAGACTTTCTTCCGACCCCGGTTTCCGGTATAATCGACCCCTCCAGTGATCTTAGAATTTTTTATTATGCTTTGCACTGTAGCTTGGTGTAGGTAAACTGTTTTTGCAATGTTACTTAATGACATGGAACCATTTTCATCCCCTTGCCGGTGCTGAATAACTAAATTGCGAATAGCAAGAGAAGTTTCTATCCTACCCGAATTCATTACGAGCATACTAGAATTTTGAAAAATCGGAAAGCTCAAAATACGTCACTCCACATGCGTAGCAATAATATACAAGCAAAAAAAATAAATTGGAAACTTACCAATCCGAAATGCCATGATAATCAAACAATATAGCTACCCGTATACTCAATTTTGCAACATAAATTTTTGTCTTTTTTTGATTTCATGCCTTAAACGCTAATAAATATGTATTTTGAAAATCAAAATTTGGTTTCATGTTTCAGATTCCTTATAAGTTTTTGAGCATAGGGTGACTTTTGTTTTACTTGCAGTCTGTGTTTTGAAAGGACCACAGCTGTCGAAATATAAAATTGAAAGCCGTATACTCAATTTTGCGGCTAAGTGTAGGTGCTGTACAGCTTTAAGTAGTATCAATATAAATAGAGCGTGTGGTTTTGGTTTTGAATCATTCGTTTTCAATATATTTAATTATATTGTTTCCTTCCTCTTTATTTCCGATGGTAAACATAAATGGGGAATTTATGCTGCAAAAACTTAGCTTCAAACTATTGCGTATATTATATAAGTACCTGTTATAGGCTTTAGATTCAACGACCTAGGTACGTTTGTTTCTCGTGTGAGCATTAACAGTTGAATAAAGTTTCGATAAATCAAAATAGCCACGTAAAAAGTTAGTAGTAAAAAAACTCGTAAGTCGCCAAAAATAAAAGTCGCCGTTTATTGGATCCTGCAGGGAATGTAGAAAATCTGAAAAATGATTCTAAATTATTTATACCAAAAAATACCAAAAGTTAATATACCAAAAGGTAAACTTGAAAATTTTTTATATTGTAGTTTGTAGTTGATATAGCCAAATAAACACCGTTTTATTTAAAAACACATGAATTTAAGTACCCAGAGATACTTTTGCCATAAAATTCCGGCATATTTGTCATATTATTTTTGCCTGCCTTCGGCCTTCGTATAATTTTCTAACACGATATACGAATATAGCTGGAGAGAGCGACTACATAGTCTCGAAAAATGTTCTTTGTTGTTCTTGAATTCAGATTTGATTTCATCTAATCTAGTTTGAGATATTCTGCTATAGCAAGTCTAATGAGCATTACACTGCAGATTTGGAGATTAGTTCTAGTACTAGTTGTAATTTTGACAGTGAGTGAGTGTAAAAAGTTGAGCCGTTTCCTAAAGGCTCTCAAATGTAATGGATTTAAATGCATGTGTGGAAGCAATACTATTAAAGGAAATCAAAGAATTGAAAATGTTTTGTCTCCAATTGACATGTAAGTACTTAAGCAACAAGATAATATGATTTAAAAGTTAATTGTTTTTAATCAAAAGAAGTATACCTATGCTGCCTTAGGCACATTAAAATTCACAATATAACATTAAGTTCAGTGTACAATCATGGTAGCGTAATAGCTTCGTAAATAAAATCTTTAAATTTTGCGGTTTTACAATTTGCTAAGTGTAATCAAGTTATTGACACATTTCAATTAATTATCTCGCATAGAATATCCAGCAGTGGTCCTGAATTACCTCAAAATTGGAATTCAAAAAATTGTTGGTGGACAGGCTGTGAACAAGAGAAAAATGATTGTCCAAAATCGGCTCAAATACTGGGAGCAATGAAATGCGAGGGGCAAAAAGGGAAATACAGTTATGGTTGCTGTTGGGGCAACAGGGCTTTAAGAGATGTTCCCCCCGATGATGCACTCTTGAATAATTGCGACCGCGACAACAGATTGAACAACCTATTAATTAATTCTAACTTCTGAAATTTTATTCCTGTCAATAATAATAACTATGAATGAACACTAAAAATATACTAGTTGTAATTTCATATTTATTATTGTGTATTACTCTATTTTCTTACGATCAGATTTTTAAACAAATAAAATAAAATATAATGGATTTAAGTTACATAATATTGTGTGCAGCCATTTTATCACCTGCATTTAATATTTGTGTATGTTATACAGAGCCGGATAATGCGGCCAGCGCAGGCAGCCACCACTGCTTGAATTTTCAAAAAACATTTAAATGGAACATTTTGCAGTTTTAGAAAATATTTAAAAAGAATATTTTGACATTTCAAAACCATGCAAATAAAACATGTAACACTTTTCAAAAAACATGGAAATAGAACATTTTGAAATTTTCTAAAAACATGTAAATACAACATTTTGCTTTACCAAAGAAAACTATCAGTAAAATCTAAATGAGGGTTTTCGTGTGGAAACAAATTACTGCCTAAAAGCAATTCCTTCGTCCGGCCCTGATGTTGAACTTATGTACCTAGTATACATTTATACAATACTCCTTGTCCAATTTTGTATGCGCAAATGTTATTAGCCTCGACATTAACTTGGAAGACGATGACGTTTGTTGAATAATTAAATTTCAATTAAATAACAATAAACAATTTTATATTTATTTAAGGTACATGTTATTGCAATGCAGACTACAGAAATCATGTAGGGTTTTGTTTTGGCTTTCAGTTTCCCTTGTTTGCTTAGGGAGTGTTCGCAAATGTCATCATTGGCATCCCGTGTTAAAGATAGCCATTTACCCAATGGTTAGGCTGATGGCAGGGGTTCTATATATATATAGGGTTCGAAAAATAGGGATGTTTTAGTTACGCTATTTGTGGACAATCCCTTATCGTAATTTAACTGCCGTTTCCATTTAATTGTCGTTTGTCATTCTATCTAATCTGTTAAGTACAATATTACTTGTTAATTCTTACATGTGGTTGGGGTTTGGTTGCCTGTCGCTGAGTGTGAGTCTTAAAAGTCTGAATACATAAGCCGTTGTCATATATACTTAAGTAAATTCTTAAAAGTTATTACAATATTGCATGTATTATGCATGCAATTTGAATTTGCATAATTCTTATAAATTTTAATTTTAATACTTGTTCATGTTTGGCTTACAAAGTAGGTAGGTAGGTAAGTACTTTAGTATATTATGTAGAGAAGAAATACAAGTAGGTGCTTGACTTAGGAAAACTGTTTTGCATGGGGCATTACAATTTACCGCATATTATCCAGGCCAGACTTGATTTTTTTTTATTATAAAGTTAAAGGAGGGAAAAGGAGTGCCAAGTTCGTCACAGTTGTTTCATACAGTAATTACAAATATATGAATAAAAATAAAGCAAAAAATAAAAGGAACTACGCAAATCTGAATATACATATATAATATTGTCAAGGCATGGCTCAAGACCTCACAACGTAGTATGCAGTAACGTTGCCCTTCGTTTGTGTTTGTGATTCATAAGGTTATCAAAGGGCATTTTTCAATTTTTCAACATACTTTTACTGGTTAGACAAACTTTCCTACAGACTGCAGTTCAGCTTTTGAATTTTACTGCGACGTTTATTATTTGTTCTGTTCTGTTCTGTGCCTTTATTTCAGTTAACACCAAACTGTTAAAAATCTCTAAAATTTCGCTTTTCAAAGTCATAGTCAAAGTCAAGTAAAATATAGGATCTAAAGTCGAAGCCGAAAGACGCACAACCCAGAGCGAGGTAAATTTAGTTGTAATATCTACATTTACATAATAATTACTTGCCTTCAGTCAACATGGATTTTGCATAATATAAAAATGAAATGGTTTTATTTTATTCAGATTAATTCTGGAGATTGCAGGATTTACACTTACTTTTATAAAAATTACAAATTATCTTTGCATTTCTACTTCGTCGGCTATTGGTTCCATACAAGGACCAAGATTTTGCATTTGATTTTATATTACTTGAGGTAGTGAGGTTGCATTAAAATAGCTTTAAGTTTATTTAAAATTTAATAATATTTAATTGAATATTTAAATAATCTGTGCATTAATTAGAGCGACACCAGAAACCAAAACAGACGATGAGACTTCAGAATTTCCTGTTAGTCACGTTGATTGTGACGGTTGGATACGCTCAAGTGGGTCAGGGATTTGACTTTTTGGGATTATTCAGAACAAAACCCACAACCCGAACCACGACTACTCCAGCCCCTGAGAATGTTTTGTCACCAGGTAATTTGCAATTATATAAGTTTTTGAAACAGAAATAGTAGTCGCTATAGGCCTATATGGGTATTGAGAAAAAATCGTCTACAAAAACAAAAAACTATTTACATGAACATTAAATTGCAAATCATATTTCGAATTTTTTCCTAATTTACAGTAGCAAATAGAACATCCAGCAATGGACCAGAAGTACCTCAAAATTCCAATCCTCAAACGTGTTGGTGGACGACTTGTGAAAGTCGATGCCCGGGGTCAGCCCAAGTGGCTGGGGCGAGTCAATGCGAAGGAAAGAAAGGGAAATACAAGTTTAACTGTTGCAATACTGTCACATCTGGTTAATAATACAAAATGCAACTACTGAAACATGAGACGAGGCCTAAAGCCTATTATCTTTTAACTGAAACCAACTATGTACCTTGACCCTGGCATTATACTTATGGAACTTAAACTTATTGCAGAAATAAAATTATTCGGCGAAATAACATTGGATTATATATATTATAGATTATAGATTAGTATGGGTCGTCAGAATTTAGAACTTAGAATTATTATTTGCAAAATAGAATCACATAATTTTAGTAACATTATTATTTTTATCATTTTTTTGATTTTAGTATCAGTTTATTAAACGTTATGACTTAACTCATACTAATAAATAATTTCAAAATTACTGACTGCGATGATTTATTCTCATTATGTCTTGCCTAGTTTTAGCAATTTCAGCTTAAATTGGAAATTAATCCTTTTAATGCTAAATCTGCAGATAAGGTGTGATTATGTGTACATGCTTATAATGTTTCATCAGTTAAAACTTTTTGAATTTTGTCAATCAATCCGTCGCCCGTTCAGTACCGATACCAGCACCGGTCAATCACGGAGTTGGGAGGAGCCATTCATTATTTTTTGGTAGATGTGAAGATTCGAAAGGAAGCATGGTTTTCCCTGTCTTCATTCTCTGCAATAACAGGCCCGGTGATTGCAACAATATCTCCCTTTTCAACGTACGTGGAATTAGAATCAGTAAATTTTTTTTCCTCTGCATTTCTCAGTCGGATCTTCCCTCCAGTGCATTTTAAAACTTGACCTGCTTTCAAATTTTCAGCTTTTCCATTCACCATTTTCAGTGATGTGAAACTCTTTTGATTTACATTCGGTGGGATGAGAGGGCCGTTTTTGGTCACTTCGAAATTCATTTTTTAGGGACTGTTGAAATTATTATGATCTTATATTTCGTTCGTGATTTGTAGAGTATTATTATTAGCTAATATTTTCTAAAATTTACTTATGCCAAAATGTAAATCCAAAGTATCCCGAATTTCCCGAATATATTGAATAACGACCAGCACACGGCACATTAACGAGCCGCAGCATTATGATTAGGTTGTTTAGTTTTAAAGATGAATATAGCACGTCAATTTAAATGCCAAAAAAATAATTTTTAAGTACTTTGCTGGCGAGCTGACTTTTAACGTAGTAATAAAATAATCATTTTTATACAAAACTGATTCCATAATAAATATTTTTTGAAATATTAAATAAAATACGACAATTCATAAAATATCGGGGAAACCAAAACAACGATTAATATCATGCATCAATTTTAGAATTAAACTAAACAATAATATGTAAATTGATCTACAATCAAGTAGTTAGGTACATTTTACAAGGGAATATAGAAACTGTTTTTTGGCAAAATGTATATTCTCAACCAAATTACTGACTCTGAGGCGCATCCACTCCATAGCTGTGAACCAAAAATCGAATTCGATTCTCATTCAACTGATAAAAACTTTTGAAAGCAACTTCAGTAGAGGTCCCACTCCGAAAAATAGGACTTAGCCCATATAGTAAAAATTCTTTGAGTGCCATAATTTGAATTCTATCCCTATAATTTTCTTTATTTAAATGAGCTTGCTTCCCCAATTTCTTCAAATGTATAAATCTCTTCTCAAGCATCAATGCATAGAATTTGTCCTTGAGTATCCGGGCGAGAGACCGACTTATTTTGATCATGTGATGCTGTAGATATCGATTAGCACAGTCAACCACTTTCATAAAAACCTTAGTCAGGAATGACACTTTGGACGAGAGTGGATGACCGAGTAAATTAACTCTCCCGGGTGACTTACTCGCACTGTCCTCCCTGTACACGGAACTGTATTTAAGGAACAAAATGGCGGATGTGAGCATTTCAAATTCATTTGGAGTGAGCATAGAATATTTGAGTAGCTTGCTACTTGGAATGATTTCAAAAGATAGATCCTGTACAATTTTGAGAAATCGTAATTTTGACGTAAGCCATCCACGAATTTCATTTTTTAGAACAGTGTTACATTCCAAGCGGAGAGTGTCCAAATAAAACTCAATCACATCATCCATTTCACTTGAAATTGGTTTTTTTGAATTGGGTGCAATAGAAATGTATGTACATTCCCCATAGCCAACATAGGCAACGCCGGTACTTCGCTTCATCCAAGGGAATCGACGCCAATGCTTAGGTTTGGAATTATTAAATTGATGAGCGAATTTATCACCGAGGATTCGATTGAAAGCCACTTCCTCTTCTAGGTCACCGTAGAAATTCCCAAGTTTTTGACAATTTCGACATTTTAAAATATGAAGGATTTCTTCCATATTATGATCGTGTTGTTTCTGAGACGACTTGGAGGATCGCTTTGACCTTTGCCCATTTTGTTTGCCCTCAAGATGGTGGTTCGTTCTTTTAGAACGGGATTCATTTGACGGACTCAGGAATAGGAGATCCAGAGATGAAGGGATATGTTGCGCTGTTTCGGTAGGAATGAGAACCAAACTTCGCTTTCGTCTCCGTCTGTCACTCTCGCTACTGATAGGTAGAAAAAACGGGTTTTTAGAGTTTAATTCATCAGACTTGGATTCAGAGCTACTAGAACCTCCATTAAAATTCAAAAATTGATCTTCATCATCCACATCATCAATTTCCTCTGTTTTGAGCTGGCGGAAAATTGTTTCATTTTCAACTTTGTCAAGGGTGATGTTACACTTATTACTTAGGATGGTACAAGTTCCTAGGATCCATTCAGGAATGTCACAGATTTCACCCCGGCAGAGCTCTTGCTCAATTTTTGTTTTTGGAGGCTTGAGGGAAAGCTCCTCTACTGACCATTCTATGAAACGCTGGAGTCCAGTTTGTCTGCAAAAATAAATGTTAAATTTTTATTATATTAAAGGTAGCCGCAATATCAAAATGATGTAGTCATATTTTATAGCAGTTTATTATGACTTTGTGATCAATTCTCAGAAGAAACTAAAAATTTGATGTTTTCAGTTTCCCGCAAAATCTTTAATTTTAAATTTTCAAAAGTTTTCCATAAACTTTTGTAACCGCACTCAATCGCGCTTCTGACTTGAAGTTTGCTAGATTCTACTAATTATTACCGTTCGAAAAGTACATTACTCGTTAAAATTGGTCAAGTATTTCAAAGGGTTTATGTACATTAGGTAGTCTGGTAGTAACAAATTTAATTTTAATAACACTAATTTTACTTTATTATTTATAGTTATTTCAAAGATTTCCCTTACCTTACGTAGGCATAGGTTAAAAAATAAACCGGAGTTTTCTTAGAATGTCTCCGGAGCACGACGTACTTCCTGTCAATAGGAAGCTGCCACTGAAAGTACCCCGTAGGAAAGATCAAAACGGACAGGTGGGTGTCGAGGGAATGACGGGAAAATGCAACGTTTGCAATAGCTTGTCCAGGCTCTTCAGGTGGTAATAAATATTCTGTTATGCCCGTCCCAATGTTCACTCTCTGGATAAGATATGGAATTTGTTTAAAGTCTGGTCTTTGAAAATCCGGGAGGTCCTTCCTGATTTTTTTAATGTCGTCGTTAATTAGGAGGTCTGTGGGGGATGGAGTCTGTTGAAATCTTCGCCTTACATTTGGATCTAAACTTTCACTGAGACTCTCAATGTTAACATTGATTATATTTACTGATAATATTGGACGTGGTAGAGGTGATAATAGCCCTAAAAACAAAAGGGTTATTTGTGGGGGTGGGTGGAAATTATTTTTGAATTTAAATCTCATATTTAATTATTCCAATTGCAATATGAGAATATCAATAAATTACCAATACAGATAAATATGAATAACGTGTATGGTATGGTATGGTATGGTGTGATTTGTGAATTAGAAGTACTTATTGAGTTAAAACTATTTCTATGTACACGCATGATGCAAATTTTAAAGGCACTTTTGTTGCTATTGAATTAGTAATGCCCTAGAAAATTTATAATTGCATTGAACATACAATCATGAGCCATTGATTGTCCTTGCTCTTAATTTATAAATATTTATTTTCTGGAGCTTAATTACTAACTACCTATATCATTGTAATAATAAAGTATTACGTCGATGATACAGAAGCGTGTGTAATTTCAGATGCTCTACATGGAAAAGGTACTCATTACTCATTGTATTGTACATACGACGTTTCACGTTTGATCTCGAAGTCTAGCTTCTTAGCATACATAATATGAATTCCAAAACACAGATAAATAAATAATAAGTAATTACATACACCGTTTCGAACGCGACTATTTCCATTATTTACTTTTCTCACCATTATTAAAGCTATTACAAGTCTCTTCCTAAATTATATATGCATGCGTCCGGTATTGCTTCTTCAACAAATATATCGTCAGTGAAGAACCAAAATGACCCATATCCATTTGTAGCTAAAAACAACATCCACTATCTACAAAAATATTGAAACATGTCTTAAAACGATGTAAATAGAATATTTTGCACTTTTAAAAAACATGTAAATAGAAAATTTTACGCTTTTCAAAAACATGCAAATAGAACATTTTACAATTTTCAGAAAACATGTAAATAAAACATTTTTATACTTTTCAAAAACTCTTAAATTAACATTTTACGCATGTTTCTCATTTTGTTTTTATGACATAGCTCATATTTTGAGTCTAGCTTAAATTGGATATGGGTAATTTTGTCTCTTCACAGACGATATGCTTATATTGTATAAAATAACATTGTTATATTTATCAAGTAGGCAGGAACTTCACTTTGTGTACGTTTACAATGTATAAGTTCATAAAAAATAACTTGCAAAAATATGGGCTCAACCGGGATTTGAACCCGGGACCTCCTGCACCCAAAGCAGGAATCATACCCCTAGACCATTGAGCCTTTCTTGAAATCAGCTGTTTGGAGGGATGGTAATTGAAGTTAGAAAGGTGTAATAAAATTAGGACGACAAATAAGTACATCAGTGCAATTTATACAGTGGAGTTCTTGCATGAAACCAAATCACTATAATTATTTAGTTATTCTTTTTAGTGCATTTACCTACTACATACGCAGTTGAAGAACTGTCGTCAACAGGATGGAGACCTATCTATTTTTATTACTTGGAGGATTCTGTTTACAGGAGCAGCAGTCTGTGTATTACGTAGACATAAAGTATTGTAATGACGCCTCATCTTTACAAAATCCGCAGAATTCAGGCACTAAATAAAAAATTAATATCTACTGTGTTATTATCAGCGAATTTTCGTGAGTAAACTATTTTAATTTAATTCCACCTACAAATACTACCTGCCTAATATTATACAATAGTCCCTCTAAAGCCAATTTGTTTTTCTTCGTAAAATTCCATTAACTTTTTATAATCTATGCTAAATGGATATTCGCACGCACTTCGACAAGTCACATTGTCCACTCTGCTCATCTCTGGGCGGAATATCTGTGCGAAGCACTCTGCTGTCAAACAATAGACTCCGTCATCATCCACCCAACATTTGATGTCAAAATAAACTTTTTTCTCCGAAACAGACTTCCCTGTTTCCGGCATTCTTGACCTTCCTATTGAATTATCAGTAGTAGTAGATTCCGTATTTTTACTTCCTGGGTCAATTTTAAAAGTAAGTTGATAGCGACAAGCTTCAATCATGGATTGATAATTCCCGAAACCATTGATGTTGCCACCGTCGTAATGTTCCTCCAGCTGGATGATACAGTTGACAGGGCGCTGAATATTATTATTATTGTCGAGGGAAATATAGATACAGAACCTCTTTTCAAATATACATCTTTCCATAAATTTTTTATTCATCAACTTGAAGCATTTTCTAATTTCTGTACTATTCACAGTCAGTGTCAAAACTAGATTACACCGACTTGAGTCATGTACACGGATATTTTCGGGCAGCATTAAAATTTCCTCATTTCGTGAATTTAAGTTTGAATTTGAGGCAAGAAGGGATGCTCCTAATAATGGTCCAAGTGTAGAATTAAAAACATTCACATTCCCTTTTAGTATCGTGTGGACAATCTCTTCCAGTAAAATCCCAAATCTGTCTTCACTCACAAAAAATCTGTCCACTGGAAAATTGCCCGTCCTGTCGTGCTCAAAAACGTGATAGATTGCTTTCTTGTACACTTTAAGGACATGGCATTTATATGATGGATCTATGTCACGACCTTCGTACAAACTGGCATGTGACTGAAGAAACCAGTCTTCTTGGCACTCGATCATGTTATCAGAGCCGTATGGATTTTCCACAGAAATTATATTTGGACTTATTTTAACAATTCCCATTGAGAAGGAACTCTTTTTGAAATCTAGGATGAAGACGTGTTTGGGTGGTAGGCTGTTTTCTTTCATTGGAACTAGCTTCTGCCAATCTTGGCTCTGGTCCTGGTCCTGGTGATATCTGAATATTTCTACGGATGAGATTCCACAAGTGATAATAGTTGATAGAATTCGAATATTTTTGTAGCCAGCAATTCTTGCTGCTCTTTTTAATTTTTCCTTAGCGGCACTTGTGGGTCTGAATGGGATCGTCATTATTATAGTTCCAATCTGAGCGCTACATCTAACTTCAATTTGGCGTAGTAAAGTTTGTAGGAAGGCAGCAATAATTTGGTGGGCACAAAATGTGTACTTCCCCTTTCCGACAAAGAAATGATTTAATGTTTGGGATTTTGTAGATGGAAAATCGTTTCTTTGTGTAAGTTGAAAAACATTAAAGTAGCTTCTACTGTCATCATTGGTACTGTGGTGCATGTGCATACGACGACTGTAAAAACTGGCTTCTTCCCCAATAATGATGCCCTCTTCTGAGAAATGTATTTCAGGGGTTACTGAAATAAGTTCTTTAAACGGCTTTGTATTTTGAAGTACACCAACTTTGAACCAATTTTGATCAAAATAGATGCCAATATCCATCGTTATTTTATTATCTGGATCAAGTTTCATTGACTGTAAATGATGTTGGTAGTGCTGGTTGTTATTGCAAAGGATGTTAGGAGACATATTGAAATTGAGCGTTGGAGAATACCGGGTGTCAACGGTTGCCGCTGACGCTAGGGATGATTGCGAATTATTTGCAATCAATTTTGCAGTTGCTATGTGATCTTGTAGTGACTGCGATTGTAACGACTGTGTGCTCCTGGTACTCCTGTAATTGTTTTTCCCAGAGTAATCTTGCATGACGGCATGCATTTTCATAAATGGGATGTCGGCCGAGTCGGCCCTGGAATGCAGTTTGTTAGCAATTTTATTAGCATACAATTTATTAGCCAGCCTACCGGCATCGGCATCGGACTGTGGAAGATCTGATTCTACAAAGTAGTTTTGGTTATGGTAGCGGTAGCGTGCAGAGCCAGGTCGAGGATTTAAATTGATGCAGTCAGTATCAACTTGATTCCAAGGGGTTGTGGGTGCTACTGATTTAAATTGTGTAGGTTGCGGTGACGGTGACGGTAACAGTTCTGGTGAATAAAGTGGAGCTGATGAGGACGCTTTTCTTAGCCCAGGAGGTGTCGATAAAAATGATGGCACAATTAAAGGTTCGATAAAATTCGCTCTGGTGTTGGTGGTAGTAGTTGGCACAGTTGAAACTTTTATTGATGCTGGTTCACCGAGCTTAGATAGTGTAGTATGCACAGAATGCGATTTGCTACTTGTTGTATTTGTTTTTATTGGTTCAAAGCATGTAAGGGGTGGAAGTGGTGGGTATTTTATTGCCGTCCGCGGCTTCAATGGCGGAGCAGATTCTGTCATACTGGACAAGGATTGCACCTTAGCTATACGAGGAGACGCCTTTGGCATTTTAGATTCAGTGGATACCGGTGAGAGAGGCATCGTAGTTAACTTTAATGTTTCATTACCATTATCCCTTTTGACAGCTTCTGGGGGTGGGGGCTTCACAGGAACTGAAATATTGTTTTTTTGTATAGGTTTAATGAGCTCAACTTCTACTGTTTTGTCAAATAATGTTGTTTGCACTTTGTTTGCAGTTTCCGCTATTGCTATCTCTTTAGCTATAACTGGGCTCACTGGATCATACCCCATCATAGGCATCCGCGTATGTGTGATTTCCTTTGAATTTTCCACTGGAACTTTGATATTATCATAGTATGAGGGATTTAATGGCGATAATGAAAGCGTTGCATCATAGATAGGTTTAGTGAGAGGGGGAGTTCGTGGTGGAGATGATGGATTCGACGTAGCTGAGTACTTTTCACCATCAGAATCAGACACTGTTGATAGATCTGGTGAAGATAATGTGCTATCTATTTCAATTTGTGCATTCTGTTTCATTGGTTCTTCATCCGGAATTTCCTCTAGCATATCTTCCAAGCGCTCACTTAATATGTACCGTAATTCGTAGAGCCAAAATTCATTCTTTTGAATTTTATTCTGTTCTAAAAGTTGATGAAATGAATTTACTGCCTCTTCCGCCCACACTGCATGATACATCGTTGCCTCTCTACGACTCTCCCTTGGTAAATCCCCGGTTTCCGCCGCTTCATCATACACCATTTCAGCTTGATTTGTAAACTTCTTTACACTTTTGACGACACTATCAATCTGGATTTCATGTTTTCTCAAGTAAATTTCATTGAGTTGCTTGTTGACTAAGATTGTGAGGCGTGCCTGGGCCTGGATTAAGATTTGCTCAATTCCTCGTTTAATATCTGGATCATAGTTTGCTGTCGTGGTTTCTTCATATGCTGTGCTCATAGCTACCTTCATAATTTCTAAATGCTTGTTGTGGTAGTCTTGCATCTCGGAGTTTTTTAACGCTTGCTTCAACCCCAAGAGAGAATCCATTAGTGATTTGTAATACTTGACACCCTCATTAATGCACTGAGTAAGATCCATTTTTACAAGTTCGACGATTTCATTCGCTTCTGTACAGTCTGATTTGGTGGAGGTATTTGTTTTAATCTTGACACTATTGTAAGATTTATCCGGTGCTACCCTTTTACGAGAGGCAGTGTAATCGGGGTTTACTGACTTCATGTCTATTCCGTTTCTACTTGTATGGTATTCAACTTTTTCAGTTTTTTCAGAAATTACTTACTTTGGATTGGAATGTAGAAACTGTTATTTTTTCTGTTTAATATGTTTTTCTAAAGGTGCTGCAAATAGCTTGCAGTTTGCAGATAAAAATTAGTGAAATTAGTGAGATTTTTTAATTTTGCCACAATTAGTGTGAAATAGACAATAATTAAATAATTACAGTACACAAAAAATATATTGCAGTTTGTAAAAGGTAACTGTAAACTTTACACATAAATGGGAAACCTATTTGATAAAATCGGAACGGCAACTGCCAAATACAGCAAATGTGTGATAACAGTGATATCTACTGTTTACCTGACGGGACGGGAAATAAAATATCTAAAGTCGTTAAATTTCGATAAAGCGATTGAGGTCAAGTTACGAATAGAAACACTCCTGTTGTACAAACAAGCAACTTGCAACGATGTAACTTGTAAATTATTAGAGGGATTATTATGACATCTACAATCTACATCCATCGATAAATAATAAATATTAATATAAAATGTTATGAGAAAAGCCTAAAAGTCAAACGTGGCTCATTGAATTGATTTTATATATTTTCATTTATTATAATTCATAAATCAATTAAGTGTTGCATCATCTTAAATTCAAACTAAAATGTTTGCACGTACAAATACGAAGAGTCATAGCAAGGTAGTGTTATTGATTCGAACAGTATGGGTTGAGACGAAATAAATTAACTCCATTGATGCAAACCGCATCCTACACTTCGGACTTCTTTGAATAAAAACAAAAACGAAAATACCATTTTACATCTAATTACTGCTACTAGTAGTCATAAATACTCAACTCTTGAATCCCAATGCAAAGTCAATTATGAAGAAATTTAACAATTTAGAGACAAAATTCCTATTAATTAAGAAATAGTAGCAAATAAATCACACGTCCCTTGTCCCTTAACTGCATCTGTTATTTGCATAGAATAAGACCAGTCCAAAGTAGTTAATGCATTTATTTATTCATTTCTCTGGGCATTTTGACAGATTGTCGTAAGCAGCCTATACGGCGAAGACGAACGCAGTTGATATAAAGTTAAATATAATGGAAGATAATAATTATAACTTGGAAGGAACTCCTCTATGTGTCTAAACTCCAAATCCCAAACCAGAACAATAACAATCTTATAATTAAATAAATAATTGCATTATTCGCGATACATAATACATACACCATTGTCATCTTACTTGGCTGTGCACGTATAAATATAAGGATTAGTTTTTGTCAGTTTTTATCTGTATTGGCCATTGCCAATTGTCATCACAACAAATAACTCCACTACTATAATATGTACCCTAGATGTAAGAAAAGCATTACATTTAATGTATCTATGTAGACTTCGTGTCTTTGAGATCAACAAAATATTCAATATTTAATAATAATTAAATTACTTAACACTTGCAGCATAGTACTGAAAATTAATCAAAGTACTTACAATAAAATTCTTAACTTAACTACGCACTTAAATGAGGTCCCACACACGTTACGTATGTACAAAATAGTTTTCATATAGGTAGGTATAAATAGTGCGTATGGCGTATTAAACAAAATATGTTAGGTACTTATGTATCTGATCTCATATAGTATTTTTAGGGATGGGTTAGTACTTAGGGAATTGCCTATTTCTAGAACCACTACAACAAAAACAAAACAAAACTATAACTATGCTGAAGTAAAACTTTAAATACACATTCGCTCATATCGATTCAATTTCAGTAATAGTGTCGAAACAGCGACCAGTCAATTTCACCCTGTATTATGTATCAACTACCAGAAAAAATAGAAAAGTTAGCTAGGTAAGCCAGTATACAAATAATTATTAATGCTAAAGACTTATGCAGTACATACTTGCGTAAAGAACATCACATGCGTGTAACTTAGACGTAGGTTCATCGTATCAATTATTGCAACAAATCTTCACCACCAATCCAAATCGTCATCTTCTTCTTTTTTCTCACATGAATTATTAGCATTTCCGAACCCAGCATCTTGATTTCTGTACTGAGCATCATCAGGATTATTATTATCATCATTGTCATCGGATTTCAATGATCTTTCTTCATCGCTCAGAGGTTCCTTGACACTTAAATGCGACAGTTCTACAGCAATACTGTTTCCGGGTCCGACTTCAGTTTCAGAATCGGAATTTAGCTTTTGCCCTTTTTTCAGGGATTCTAAAATCGCTTCAGCGCTGTTATAAAATTCTAGGAGACAGAATTTTAAAGAGCACTTAAACAATATCCCAGAAGAACTTTCGTACTCTGCTACTGCACACTCGGCTCGGATAGGTCTGACAGTAACTAATTTTCCCATGAATTTATTTTTAAATGCAATGTCCACTGATTTCTGATCCAATTTTGATGATGATTTCACTGTAATGCCAAAAAAAATTTTAAGCATTAAAACCTCTAACAATGAGAATGAGTGATATCTATACATATTACATTCCATAATGAAATGTGAAAGCTTTACTGATTTTTCGTAAATAATACTACATGTCAAATACTATCTATATAAAACCCCAACTTATCATTATTATGAATTTTTGGAGTAAAATAATTTTGCTTAGTTATACATTTGAGCCTTAAATGTCGTACAATCCTTGATGTTAAGTTAAAATTAAGGATTGCACTACATTACAGGCTCAGGATTCAGGATAAACTGTCGAATACTGTTCGTCGTACCCACAGTTTAAATAACAACATTTGGTTATTTGGTTATCAACAATGCGCCTAATGAACATTGTGGCGAAATCAATACGACGGGTGATATCTGGCCGGCACTAAAAAATTTCTGAGATTACACTTTTAAAAACTCATATTATGAGTAATAAAATAAACTAAACTATTAAGCTAGTTGCTTTAGTAACGACTACACATCATTATTTGTTCTCATGATTACTATTTTACTTGTTTTTAGTCTTTTTGGTTTTATTTTATGCTAGCAGGTTAGCAACCCGATGGGTTGCGTTAAAAAATTTAATAGACATTTTTCACTTTTAGTTGTTATAGTAAATAAGGTTGTGGTCAAATCGACTTTTGGGTTGCCCAGTATAATAGGGCCATCCATATATTAAGTTTCAGGTTTTATGGGGTGGAGAGAGTTTTGGCCAATAACGCTTTTAAAAGGCAGAGGAGGAAAGGGGGGGGGTGCTCATGCGTCTGACGTTTCAGTCAATTGTTTGTGAATTTTAAATTTTTTGTTTCGGCAAATCAAAGTAGATACGGCATAGATAAAATTTAACATGTAGTAAATATTTTATTTTTTCGAGAAAAAGTGAAAACATCTAGGAAAAATAAATTGTTTAAATTTTTTTATAAAGAGTTGAATCGTTTATGCGGGGGGGGGGGGTTGAGAAATCACAGTGTAGTGACGATTAAATGGGGGGAGGGGTTTTTGCACAAAAACCTGAAACTTAATATATGGATGGCCCCTGAAGGTTGAAATAAAGGCACTACTGGGTTGGACCGCGCAAGTTTTGACCTCATACTTGCCCGGGGTAAGCTTTAACCTCAACTTTGAAAGGGTTCAGATTTTCTCATAGACGTGGTAGGAGTAGGTTTTAACCAGAGCCTTGTCCGGGGTTAAAGTATGGAATCGGACTTGCTCGGGGTACTGTTGTTTAGTTCTTGGTCCTAGTTCTGGAACTAATCAAATGACAATGGAACTAACTAAGAACTAGAACTAACTAGAACTAAGAAATTTAAAATTTCGTGGAACTAGAACTAACTAGAACCAATATTTATTTCAGATTTAATAACTAGAACTAACAAGAACTATAGAGCTGAGAACTAGAACTAACTAGAACCAAGATTTTTGGTACTGTGTAGAACTAGAACTATGTATGATGGAACTAAGAACTGACTAGAACTAGAAAGCATTTCATTTCGAAAGTTAGTGTCATAACAATTATAACTCCAGTCTACCATCAAGGCACCAGTTTTGTAATTTGGAGCTAACTAGAACAAGAAGTAAGTGAGAACTAGGAACTAGAACTAGAAAATTTGAATTTTGTCTCCTCACATAGGCCACTCCTCTTAAATTTTGACGCCAATTTCAAATTTAGGAAATAACTAGAACTAAATAACTTCTTCTGGTATAGGTTCCTGGTACATGTAAAAGCACCAGTGGGTTGTGTCAGGTAAGGGCAACGTGTATCAGTTTGACGTACCAGTTAAAAATCGTAGTCATACGCATCAATTATATTTTCAGGTAAGATGTATTACTGGTATATGGTCCGAGTTGCAAGTACCAGTTCGTACTTGAGTATCATTTGAATGATGCTTTTATTATGCTGCTGGAGCGTGAAGTGAACCAATCCGCAATACCATTTACGGTTTTCTCCGGTACGAAGTGCTAAAATCATATGTTCCACTTCATTGAAATAGAATGAAAAGTGAAAGTATACTAAGGAAACCGCGTAATAGATAAAGTAGTTAACTGATTAGTAAGTTATGCGGTAGAAGATTGGTTGAGTCAGACATTTCACTCTCTTAGCTCCTAACCGAGATGACTTTTACAAATGTTAGCCAAGGACTCTGTAGGTGCTGGAGTAGTAGAGCAATCTATTATAATTTTATAGCCGGTTAACCCGCCACAACTTTTCTTAGCGTCCGCGGAAATAAAAAAAAACGTTTTTAATATTTGTGGGGAAATTCATGTTACAGCCCCGCCCTGACTGTTTAAGAAATTACGTAAAAACATGCATTGGAGTTACAATATTTAAACGTCAACGTGCGTGTCCTAAATCTTTTAGACTGTTTATCATCTAACGATAAGACAGCAAGTAGCACCTCAGCACGGATGACACAAGCCATTTAAATGCCCTGTAATCAATTGTGGCGCGTCATGGAATAGTAATAATCACAAGTTATAAAACGCATTTAATTGCTAACCAGACGTAGCATGACCAGGTACTATGACAGCCGGCCAAATTGGATTAAATTTCTTCAATCGTAGAGCCCCTTGCAGATTCTGATTAAATAAAAACATAATTAGCTTGACATGTGAACAATAAAAGACACCCGCTTTTTAAAATTTAGTTGTTATGAAGATCTGACCTTCAAAATATATAATAAGTTGAATACGGTTTTATGAATTAGTTCATTACACTGAGCTGGTACAGCAGCAGCATGTACTAATATGATACGGTTATTCCACTTTTTCCCTCCAGAAAACGCCACTCCCCAAATCAGTAACACAGTAGTAGTAGTACATTACCACCCTAATCTCGGATGAAAAAAATATTATTCTCATCGCTATTCAGTGCAGATTGCAGATAAAGACAAAATAAAAGCACAGAATAACTGAGACATTGCTGTCAACGTTTCTGAGCCGTTTAAGAGCAGTGCATACATTTGCACACATCTGCACTTAAGTACTTGGGAACGTTTTTGCATGTAACCCAAAAGATTTAACCGAATGTTACCAAAACGTCTTCTACTGACCTTAGACACATCCACTAGTATATAGACTTGAGTACATTTCGCGCTTAATAGGCGCGCGCAATTTGAAAAAGTAGCCGACTTTCAAAATAGCCAGAGCCAGATCCTTGATTATGGGATTTAACATGTGAAAATTAAAAAATCCAGGTCCGTTCCTGTTGTTTATTCATTTTTGACAAAATCTCGAAATAACAACAAAATACCAAAAATAGTTGCAAAAAGTTGTAATTACGAGTTTTAGGTAAAAACGCATACGTTTAGGTGCATTCCACCCCATGCAGTAATATTCAAACTATCTAAATATTTTGTAATATACTTTTACTCCGTGCCTAGGTACCTTTGATGTAAAAGATAACTACAGATGTATTCAAATACATGGTCAGCATGTTTTACATTTTTGTTTCGTGTGAGCATTTTAATTTGTATTTTAACATTCGTAATAACTGTGTGCTTTAAATACCATATTTTATAAATATTATAGTATTTAATGTGTAAGGGTCTCTTTCCTACTAACTTGCACCTTAATATTCAAAATAATAGCTTACACCTGTTTTCCATAATAACAAATCGTAGGTGAAGGATCAAATCCGTTTTCTTCCATACTTTGCTAGAAGCAAATCCGTGTCGTTCTATCGACTTTGGTAAGGATGGAAGCGGTTTTGCATTTAGAGAAACATGAATGAACAGTTTTGTTTCTCGCTAAGAATGATAGAAAACGGATTTAATCTTTCACCGACTATATAAAGCTTTGAAATCTGCTTTTTGTGCGTTGTCCAAATTGTACATAATTGATTGACTGAATAACTTGGTATATTATAAATAGGTAAGTCGATTGGACTAACCAAATATTAATACTAAAGCAAAAAGCTTGTTTGTCAAGTTGTGCTCAAAATTTAAAAAATTAGAATAATTTTGATATTGAAAAGTTTATTCGTAATTCTTTTAAAATAAGTTATACAACCAGCCGAAACTAAAAATATAATTTTTAAAATCATGATTTCATTTTAAATACAGGCAAATGAAATGATTAAAAATCATAATGACGTTTATTTTCTGCCAATTTATGTAATAATTATTATGTGATGCTTTGGCTTTTCCTTCGAGTCCAGGCTTTTGCAACCTTAAAATTTTCAACCCGAATTGTAACCCGGGCATTTGCAACGCAAAACCAAGCCTAGGACATTTACTATTCACCTACTAAAAAATTAAAACGATACACATCGCTTGCAAAGGTACCCAAATGTATTTGTTCATAAGGCGATCCTGGATTTATTGACTCAGATTTTTTAGTTTTAAATTACTGAAAGAATATTGATTGGGTACGACTAATTCAAATAAATAATGTAACTCAAATTAAAAAAGTAAAACGATAAACGGACGCATCCTACCAGGTTGTTTCCTACTCGGACATTCTCTACCCCAGACATTTCCTACCCGGACTTTTCATAGCCTGGCATTTCTTACCCGTGCAAAATGTTGAAATAAAATTTTCCGGTGTTAGTGAGATAAAGGTATTTATTATTTTCTTAGCAAGCCTGAATTATTTAAAGCAGGTCCTGTTAATAATAAAAATACATTGCTTTTGTGGGCTGCAGCTTTAACAGTAACATGAGGCAGTTTGAATTTTCCGCCAAATCTGAAATTCGATATTTCGTACAATTTTTTTGCCATTGTGTTAATACTTTTAGCCACTTATAGATCAGTTTTAAGACTCCAAACAGCGGATGAAGTATGTGCGCGCGCACTACATTAGTTTTGACCAACTTTTGCAAACCAAAAACTCCAAAGTTTTTAATTTCCCGCTAAATCTGAAAGTTAAAACTACCGGTCACTCACTGCAAATATGTATACACAATACATCATTCGAGCGATAATCATTAGTAGAATTTAATTATTTTCAAGCTGCCTACTTTTAAAAAATATTGAAAAAACCTATTCTTTTAAAAACATTCTTTTAAAAATTGTTGTAAAGGTTAAAGGTCGTCAAAATATAATAAGTTGTTTAAGTCTTTTTCCAAGATCTCTGAAATGATATATCAATCTTTAAAATCAGACGAGTATTTTAAAATTTTTGCAGTAAGCTTACTATTAGAGAAGGGCGTGTAAATGTAATATATCTGCAAGGTGCTGCATTTGGGAACGCATTTTGTAATTTTCTAATATAATGTATTTCCTCATTTTCTCCAACGAAATTGCAAAGCATTTAACTATGTATTATAGAATTTAGTATCTTAAGAAAAGGAATAATTATATTTTAGTTTTAAGTACGAAGAAAATGTAAATCAATTATGATTTCAAGGAAGTAATTACAAGTAAATAGCTGTGGCTACAGACGTTCTGACTGAATCAAAAACTTGCAAAACATCAAAATCAGAACCCAAAACAGATTTTGATTTATTGTATTAGTATTTCCGCTTCTCCAATACAAGAGTCGAATATTATTTTCCAATTTTGATAATGACAGATAATTTGCACCATACCACAAGCAGGTTATAGGGATTGTCCGCAAACGATGTTATCGAAATATTCCTACTTTTTGGACCCTATATGACACCCTTGTCATCAACCTAAAAATTGCGTAAATGGCTATCTTTAACATGGAATGTCATCAGCATCCCTGCAGATCCACTGACCCAACCCATAAAGTGATTTATGGACGACCCCTTGGCAGTTTAGCTGTTGTTTAATTATAACCAGTTTAATGTTGCTCAGACATTAATGATGGCATGGCATATACTCATTCACTCGCATTATCTGCTCCCAAAATATGCATTGCTCTTAAACGGCTCAGAAGTGTTCCGTTCTGATTGTGTCTGCTTTTCTGCCCCTAACCTTCTGTGTAATTCAGTGTTTTCAAACGACAGTCGAAAAATACCATGCTGTCTAACTGGGCTATATACTTTGGGATGTTGTTCAAATGATGTCAATCAAATTATCCCATTTTCACCCCATACCTAATGATTTTACTTTAATATTACGCAAAGGGTACGTACTCACGGATGTTCAATAAATAATGGCAGTTAAATTAGCAATTTTAAGAGCTGCCCCACCCCAACGTTTTCACTTTACAATAAAAGTTATACTTTATGGTAGGGTCAAATATATTAGTGACAAGGTGAGGCTGTTCACGTTTATTGGAGGGGCCAAATCTGCTGACGGATGTGTGTGGAAAGTACTTTTCAGGAAGTTAATAATGTTTTCAAAAACATATGCCAAAAATGCAACTTTGTGAATTTGTAACTTTTACCGTTATGGTCAAAATTCTATACTGTACTATCTTTGAGCATTCCTAAAAGGTCTTACACTTTTGTTGAAGCTAATAATATTCGTTGTAAGCTCAGCACCTACTTCGGACCCCCAGTTCACACGGATTTTTTAACTAGTGCCCGTTGCACCGCACCGGGACTATAGTCTGTGCCGATTTAGGAATTGGAAGAATGAAATGGCACGCGATATTCTTGTGTACCGTCGTTACGTTTGCTTCATAGCTTTTCTTATTGATATTTGTTTTTATTTTTCATATTATTATTTCGTAAAACTCTTGCCTTAAACAGACGTCTAAATATATTTTACTGTTAATAGGGCAGGAAGAAAGTAAATCTATTCAAACTTTTATTAAGACACATTTAAGTTCATGAACTTGCAGCAGTTCGAGAAAAATTTTTAAACAAAAACCAAAATAGATTTTGATGTATTATTAATTATTTCCGCCTCTCTAATCAAAGCGTCGAACGAATACATTTTTCCGTACCAAGATTATACTATACTTAAGTAGAATGCATTGAGGGTAGCTTAGTTGCTTCATTTTACAAGACGCAACGAAAAAACCAACTATACACGCTTAGAAAAATATGGGTGAATTTACTACTTTACGGTTAATTTGTTACTGATTTCACTGTTACTCCGTAAAAGCTGTAAACTGCGGTCAACAAGAATTCCAGTTAGAGATTTACCGATAATCCTGTTATATTGGCTTACCGAAATCACTGTTAGATCACCCAACAGCTAATCCTGTTGAATGATTTTATTAGTTAAAAAATAACACCAAAACTTGGATTCAAACCCGCAACCTTCGTCATACCTAGGTACCTTCCAGCCTTCACCATTGGACTGACGCAAGACATTTAGTAATGGACCACTAGTTTAGCACACATATACAGTGACATAAGTGCTTTAACAGGTTTACTGTAGATTTCAACAGATTTGTTGTTGGGTTTCGTAACAACAGCGCTGTTACACGTGGCTAAACATTTCTCCACTCTCAGACATTTAAAAATTTACTGCTTAACCTGTTAAAGTTAAGATCTATAAACCTGTTAGCCCCATCGTATAAGATTCTTGTTAAGAGCTTTTCTAAGCGTGCTGAAGACTCTTACAATTTCCGAGCCGTTTAAGAGCAATGCGTATGGGCATATACATTTGTCCATAAGCTATTGCTACTATTCTGTAATGGCAATGTTTCCATGTGTGCACTAATGTATATCATGTATCATGGCTAATTTAATTTATTTATAGATGTCTTTTTAAGAAGCTTTTTAAGAAAAATATGACATTTTGTATTTTTAAAACTCTTCAGTTTTTTAAAATATTTAGACTAATACATTTTGCTAATGCACTATTAAAACAGACTTTAATTATTATGTATAAGTGGTAGAAACTTTAAATACGTGTCAAGTCAAAGTGACACACGATACACCATTCGAACGCTAATGGATATTGGAATCTCGCAAAAACATGACAGTTTACAATTCATTTAAAAAAAATCTTACTCGCTTTGAGAAATTCCATTAAAAAGTGTTGTATGAACCACAAGTCAGAAACGAAAATACCGTCTTTTTGTGTTTCAAAGAGCTACAAAATGATGTTTCACTTGTGTTGAAATGGATCAAGTGTTTCAATATGATTGTGAATTATGTACCTTTATAGTTATAAACAAAAGTGGTAGCTGCCACGTGCGATGGTAATGGTGTCATAAATCTCTAGCCATGCCTCACTTTTAGTTACTTATTAAATAATACGAATTTTAGTTTAATGAATGATACTAATAAGACAACAACGAGTGACAACTTAATCAAGTCACTTGCAATAGTCTTAAAATACTTGGGGAAAAATGTATTTTCTGAGTTGGGGTAAAAATATACGAGCTGTTTACAAGTTTATTTACTCATTTGCAGGGTGAGCCTCCGATCAGTTCTGGTACACGTATTTGAATGTTTGCAGTAATTCCAAATTGTGTATCAGTTGTTTTAAATATTTTAGTATGTTAGAAGTAGTCTCTAGTAGTCTCTACAATTAGGGAAAATATAATGTATTTTAGCATTTCCCGGATTTTGAATTCCATTAATTTTTGTAATTTTTTAATTACATTATCTGTATAACTATTAATATGATTGACAGTCAGTAGCTTCGCCAAGATTTTTACGGGTAAGGCTACTGCTTAAAGTCAACTACCATGTAGTTCTCCTTATAGGCGTCATTTAAGAAATATAAATATAGAAAAGCTGACACAATCAGAACGGAACACTTCTGAGCCGTTTAAGAGCAATGCATATTTTGGGAGCAGATAATGCGAGTGAATGAGTATTATGTCATGCCATCATTAATATCTGAGCAACATTAGACTGTTTATAATTAAACATTAACAGCTAAACTGTCAAGGGATCGTCCATAAATTACGTCATGGGATGGGTCAGCTGATGACACCCCCCCCCATGTTAAAGCTAACCATTTGCGCTTTAAAGTAACTAGTACATTTAGTGTTAATGCAAAAACACATAAAGCACGGGCATTCACGCCAAGACTTGATTAGATGGCTAATGGCTTGTCTTGCTTTGGACTTGACGAATTACGGCTATTTTTTTAATTAGGTTATTTAAATACTATATATTGTAACATTTTGTATCCAAAGAAAAGGAATAATTATATTTTAGTTTTAAGTTAGCAGAAAATTTAAATCAGTTATGATTTCACGGAGGGAATTACAAGTAAATATATAGCTGTGGCTACAGACGTTCTTAATCAAAAACTTGCAAAACATCAAAATCAGAACCCAAAACAGATTTTGATTTATTGTATTAGTATTTCCGTTTCTCCAAAACTCCAATACAAGAGTCGAATATTTTTTTCCAATTTTGATAATGACAGATAAATTGCACCATACCACAATCAGGTTATAGGGATTGTCCGCAAACGATGTTGTCGAAACATTACAATCTTTAGGACCCTATGACACCTTTTCATCAGCCTAATCATTGCTTAAATGGTTATCTTTAACATGGAATGGCTTCAACATCCCTGCAGATCCATTGATCCAACCCATGAAGTGATTTATGGACGACCCCTTGGCAGTTTAGCTGTTAATGTTTAATTATAACCAGTTTAATGTTGCTCAGACATTAATGATGGCATGACATGTACTCATTTACTCGCATTATCGGCTCCCAAAATATGCATTGCTCTTAAACGGCTCAGAAGTGTTCCGTTCTGATTGTGTCAGCTTTTCTGTATTAATATTTCTTAAATGACGCCTACAAAGAGAACTAGATGGTAGTTGACTTTGATGCAGTGGCCTTTCCGTCAAAATCTTCTGGTTATGGTATTGATTGTTAATCAAACTCAATAAGCTTCTGACCTCCGCGTAGAATTAGAGACCCGGGCAATGCTAAAGAAAACATAAGGCCTCTACAAAAATTCAACGAAAACGGCATAAATTCAGATTTGATAGGAAATGAAAGTGTTTACAAGTAGGCAATTTCGCACCTACAAAAGATAATAATTATAAAGCTAATTAAATGACAATTTTCTCTGCATGAGCCGGCATGAGGCGCCTACCATCCGCATACTATTTGGGACCTGCGTAGCATTAAAAGGTATGCGGTACTTAGGCATAATGTGTCCTGTATTGCTTACAGGGTGTACTATTCAAATTCCAAACCCTCGGGCCCGTGCACAATTCTGACCCCGCGCCGTGTACTGCGGTACTGCCATATTGAACTGTTTTAAATGGACTAGTGTACTATTTTAATTCCAATCCTCTCAGGCCTATTTGGTAATAAAGACCTGCACTATTATATGAAATACGGTATAGGTGCAGTGAATTAGGAACTTGTTTTCGCGAAGCGGGAGGGGGGGGGGGAAGTATTAGGGTATATTTTTACCCGGAGGGGACAGGCCTTCGCTTTAAAATGTGGCGTCGCTGTCCACTTTGAAAAAACAAGACACCCCACGTTAAAGACAGCTATTTACGCATTGGTACGGGTGGGTCAAAAATTTTGGTAAATTTGGATGGCGCGCCATTTGTGTCAACCTTCTGCCATTCAGTGTTTTTAAACGACAGTGGAAAAATAACAGGTTATCTAAATGGGCTATGTACTTCGGGATGTTATTCAAACGATCTCAATCAAATTATCACATTTTAAGGGTTAACCCATTAAATTGGTTTCACTTATATTACGTAAGTGGTACGTCGTAATCGAACGAATACATTTTTCCGGTTTTGACGATTACATTGAAATTGGACAGTGTGTGGAGTTGTTTTATATTAGTTTATTGTTGTTTTGCTTACTATGTTCAGTTTCTTCAAAACAGTTACATCCATGCACAAATGTGTGCTAATATATGCATTGCCCCTAGCGGCTCAGAAGCGTTGACAGTATATAATGTCTAATCTTCTATATTTCTATTTTTTCTTCATCTGTATTACATGAAGAGGAGATGAATAATATTGTTTTTCATGAGTTTAGGGTGCTATATAATGTCCTGTGTTACTGACTGGAAGAGGTTCGTACAAAACAAAAATTAAAATGTGTCTTTTACCTAAATGTTTAGCTTTTCTATTTTAAGAGAGACTGCATGAGACCTGACGGCAGAAGAAATTCGGCCCAATTTGGTCAGCGGTCATTGTGTCAAAGTGCAAATCACCCTTAAAAATTCAGTTTTTGAAACTGACCCGAAACCATAATTTGCTTCAGATACGCTTCAACATACCCGAATTCCAAACACTTTCTGCAACCAAACCAGCCCGAAGTGAGCAGGCGCAGTTTGCATAAAACCCGTAAATAGGCAATATTTGCAACTGGCCTTACCATTTTATTTTACTTTTATCGTCAAACATGTTTGGAGATAATTTTGAATCTGATGCACTTTCCCGATGACCGTCCACAAAAATATTCTAAATTTCTTCGGCTGTCTGGTCCTTGTCTCTTACACCTTCCCATTTTTGGCTTGTGTAGTAAATGACCTTTTGAGTTTCTAAAGATTTGTATGAATAATACCGAATACTTAAAAGCACAACTCTTTCAGGCTTTAGCGTCTTCTGTAATCGTGACCATTTGCATGGTTTGTCATAATACAAATACTGTGTGTAACAAAAAAAACTTTGTGGAACTACTACAGACAGAGTTCTACAGATATAAAACAAGTTTTATCTAAATCGACGAATAGAATATATATGATAGGGTCTGCAAAGCTCAAAAACACGCAATTACGAACTCCAATGGTAGTGCTGGTAGTTGCAGCTGGGAGATAATACTGGGTAAGTGATTGGGACATTTAAAGGGTGTGTAAGTTGCACTTTTTACAACCTCCCTGTTTGTTCAACAGATACTACGCACTACTAACTGGGGCTGCGGCCCTACACCATATCTGTACTCACGCATTCATGGAATGAACTGCAGAGATCGAACTCACGACTGCGTTCAACTCTCATTGAGTTCAGTGATAGTTTGCCGAATTTTGACTGCACTCAAATAATTGCCTGTTACTTCATTGGAACAATATAGGCGCAAAAAATATAATAATATGGGGGGGGGAATAATGGGGACTGTCAGTACCAATTCCTGGTACAGTCTCGGATGCTGGCTGCTGGCTGAGTGCTGAGCTGAGATCGTACCGAAACCGAACTATCTAGAACTAACCATGAAAAGCAAATTGTGAACTAGAACTAACTAGAACTAAGTTGAATGGAACTAAGAACTAACTAGAACTAACTATGAAAAATGAAGTAAGAACTAGAACTAAACTAGAACTAAGAAATGTTTTGGATTTTAGAACTAGAACTAACTAGAACCAGGGCGACGAGAACTAATAAGAACTGGAACTAACAATTCGAGGAACTAAACAACAGTAGGCTCGGGGTAAGTACTGATCAGTGACTTGCTCAGGTAAGGCAATAGTGAAAGACTTTGATCAGAGGCTGGCACGGGAAAAGTTAAACCGTAGCGTTGGCTGGCTTAAGCATTTACCACAGACTTGCCCAAAATTAATAATTTGCCTCACTGGTCGCATTCTATTATATTTGTTGAGCTCACAGGCTTTTTTGGGATAAGTTTTCCCAGAGATTTGCCCGTTTTGCGCTATGGTCACGGACGTGCCCAGGGTAATCTTCAAGCGCAACCTTGCCCTGGCTAAGCTTTGATTAAATGGGCCATCCATATATTACGTTTGCCCTTTTTGTGCAAAACCTTCTCCCCCCTCTCCAATCGTCACTACACCGTCATTTCTCAGTACCCATCTCTCCTCACTATAAACGGTTTAACTTTTTAAATAGTTGTTCAAAGAATTTATTATATTTTCTAAAGGCTTATATATGCATTTTTCCGAAAAGTGAATATTTACATACCACATATTACATTTCCACATATCAATAATGTATCTGCTTTAATTCGCCGTAATAAAAATTTGAAATTTACAAAAATTGCCTGAACCCCCCACCCCCTGCTGATTCAACGCGTCATTAGCCTGAGCCCCCTCCCCCACCCCCATGAAACCTAAAACGTAATGGATGGATGGCCCCAAAGGCTTAACCGGGGCATGGTTTTGCCACAGGCGCGATCCAGGTATGTTTGGATCAGAAACTTAACCTGATTACGTTACGGTCACCGACATATCTGGGATCAGTTTTGATTTCAGGTTAGCCCGGAATTAAGGCTTTAAATTAATTCGGGTTAAATAAATCGTATTAGTCGTTTTCACGTTTTTACGCAAAGGGTAAGTAAAACCTGATCGTGCGTCTTTTGTGCAATGTAAGATTCACCATATTTTGTTGAATATAATATTTTACTTCCGGCTGCTGCATGTACAATTTTATTGGATCACAGGCTTGGAAGGTAAAAGACTTTACGAAAACCTTGGCTTGCAGACGCGTCAAATGGTACCATGAAAAGTGCAAATGGTTGAAAACTGAAGCGCACACGTAGTGGCTTTTAACAGGTGCCATCCCAAGACCAATCATTATACGGACTTTTAATTAAGAGATTAAAAAAATAAATTATTACTGCTAGGGAATTAATATTACGAAGCTTAGTTTTGACTTGAGTGCAGGTGCAGTAAAGCAGAGTAAAGAGTAGACATGGATACGATGCAGTTGTAAGTTATACAATAGGAAACTTTCGTTAAACAAAATTACAAAATTAGATTAATAATTTTCTGGCCACGTTCCAATTTTTATTTCATCGGCTTGCACTTTTTTTCTCAAATTATGGCGTTCAAGTTAGAGGTATTTGCAATTAATAATCTAGCTCTGTACCAATCAGGACCCTAGAATTTTTAAAAATTCGAATTTCAGGCTGTGATTGGTGCAGAGCTAAAAAGTTAAAACGGGAATAATTCAAAAAAGTGTCAAAACACTAAATTTTCCAAGACCATGCTGGCCTCCGCTTGACCAAGGGCTATCTAATGACACCCCAATAAGGGGTAAATTCATAACACTGTAGGAGTACACTGTATAAGTTGGCAACCCCCCGTAACACTGCACGCGTTAATTAATAGATTAATAATAGATGTAGGAGGAGTACACTGTATAAGTTGGCAACCCCCCGTAACACTGCACGCGTTAATTAATAGATTAATAATAGATGTAGGAGGAGTACACTGTATAAGTTGGCAACCCCCCGTAACACTGCACGCGTTAATTAATAGATGTTACATGCTTTTTAATGTCCATTATTGCACCGATTATAATAATTTTATTGGATGAAGATGAAACTGCTTCCTGATGACTGGCTGTCAGACAGCATTTAGCTTTGAATTCATGCAGGGATTCAAAAATATGGTTTTTTAAAATCACCAAAACTTACGTTCACACTTGGCATGGCATGAAAGCTGATAAAGTTCTTTCCATTGACGTTTTAATGGTACCATATTCTTCTTGTAAACTTGAGCCGTCTGTCCGTGGTCAAGAAGATATACTAGTGCTGTGTCATTTTCGAATTCTCGAAGCACAGAGATTCTGCAATTTTTAAAACAAGGGAAAGGTAAAATTCAAACATTAAATAATTTTAAAACACACACAAAACTGAAGCATGGAACGTCGGAGAGAAAAGTATTTTAGAAAGTACCTCACACACTTGTTCTGTTCCAGAATTAACAAGCCATAGAAATGGCGTTTTTTAATTACTACTTCACTAACGAAATATTCGAATTCACGAACTCCCCGTTCCAGTTCTCGATCCCTAAACCACTGGAACATGTCTGACTCAAGTTTCTTCAGCTTAGAGTTAAGATCTATATCAGGAACTCGAATCTATTACAAAAAAAGCTGTAGGTTGTAGACATTTATCTAATGCTGTAAGTAACAATTAGTATGTACTTCTACTTGTCGGCTACTGTCCTATCTATTAGTATCAATAACAACAAACATATGTGAGCACGTACCACGAAATTTTGCGAATTGAGAACACTCACGATGATTACATTAATCAACTTTTGTTGATCACAAAGTTTAACAAACAGGTCAGGACCTTTAGAAGAATCCCCGTAGACCACGGGAGGAGTCGATTGTATTGGTCCCGCTTCGATACGTGCTGAGATAGAGTCTTCAGTGGACATGCATTTTGACTCAACATTTTCAATTACTACGACGGAGTCAGGGATATATTGTGAAGCCGAATTATGAATAGCTTTAACTTGACAGCCCTCAAAATCAGGGGTGACTTCTTCTGTAATTCCGCCGAAAACAGGAATTTTAGCTTTTTCTTCTTCAGATTTTTTCGCCGGAGTAACTTTATACCATGACTCAGGCAACACTGATTTTTGTTTACAGCTTGGCTTGCCGAAGTCTACATTCGAAGGACCTGTACCAGGTGGTGGCTTGACGGGGAAAACTTGTTTCACAGCAGAAGTTATTGTAGGATCTGGTGGTACAGGTTCGTTCCGAGACAGTTTGTAAAAATTGAGATCATCTTCTAAGTCCTGGATAAAAACATATAGAGCAGGTAATAATTATTATGTAACATCATCATGTTAAAACCAGTTTGTATAAGACTAATCGGATTTAAATTTTTGACTTACTAAATATAATAATACGCTAGCACAAACACTTTCCCTGGCCCCTGAGGGTTTTAGATGTTTTTTTTGCAACTCAAACAATTATTTGCATACTGTACGCTTACTTATAAACGAATTAAATAGTTCAATACATACTAAATAAACTGAAAGAAAAATGATTTCTAATGTAATAAAATTCAATTTCAAGTACCTCAACTGGTTTACCAGAGAAGCGCTTACTTAGTTCACTCAGTTTCGCCCCATGGGTTCTAACTTGCGAAGGTTCTACGTTTCGGCTTCCGCCCACACCTGATGCCGCCCCGCGAGCGTTAGCAAATTTTCGACTCATGTCAATAATAGCCTTTTGCGTGAAATTAGAAAGCTGAAATAATTCCATAAATACATAATTGTTTCATAACATTCACAAGTACTGACACATATTGCTTGGAGAAATACATTCCATTGTTGATTGTTGTTGGCAATTGTTACCACTGCCACTAACGAGCAACACGCACCAACGTATCCCCATGGATATTCCCGCCATATTGTTTTTGAAAAGAGTATCCAAAATAACTTAGATTTGCTTAACAACATGGTGCGCTTCATGAGTTTTTTTTCGATAAAATTATTTTTCGAAAAACGAAAAAGGCCTTAAATTGTATGTGTAATGGTTTTTTCATCCACATTGTTAAATTTTATTCAAAATATAAAACTTTTGTTTTGAAATTTTTGTATAAAAAGGGGATTTGCTTTTGGTACCACCGTTACCACCGCCACTACCACTGGCAATAAAAACTGTAGAATTGCACTCTCAACAATACTTACAATGTTACAATTACCACCACCAACAAACACTGTTGAAATAGATTACCACGACTACCACCACCAAAATAAACACTGTAGAATTCAATTCTCAACTATACTCACAATTACCACCACCCAAAAAACTGTTAAATCGATTTATTGTTTAATAGTGGTGGTAATTGCGAATATTGTTAAAAGTTGAATTTAACAGTTATTATTGGCGGTGGTAGTGGTGGTAATCTATTTCAACAGTGTTTGTTGGTGGTGGTAATTGTAAGTATTGTTGAGAATGCAATTCTACAGTTTTTATTGGTGGTGGTAGTCGTGGTAATCTATTTCAACAGTGTTTGTTGGTGGTGGTAATTGTAAGTATTGTTGAGAGTGCAATTCTACAGTTTTTATTGCCGGTGGTAGTGGTGGTAGTGGCGGTGGTAACGGTGGTACCAAAAGCAAATCCCTATAAAAAGCCATTTCAAAGTGTAAGAAATACAAAAAAACTAAAAGTTTGAAAATTTTAAAAAATTCGTTTTTTTTCAAATTTTTAGTGATACCACAGTAACGTGCTCTTTTTATTTCTTATGTACAATCTTATAAGGTTGGCACTAATTGCCAATTGCTAATAACTAAGTAGGTACTGGTGAATAGTAAGTACCTAGATATTGTAAAATGTTGTTACATACAACAAAACAACTACAGCTATAATATTATGAAGTTGTCATTTAGAAATTACAATAATCACATACTGCACTTGATTAAGATCTTATTAGCGTGTTATTGAGACCAATTTGGGGATGACACTCGACTGGCTTTTGACGTCCATGATGAGAGAATAGCAGTACTTAACTATATAAGTTCTGACTGAACACACATAACAAATTACATTACAATCAGAGCAAAAGTTGCTACACAGTCCGTGGACAATCACCAATTCTAATTGCTCGGGAATTAGATTTAAATACCCTAATTTATTATTTTAATTACCAAGGAATTAGTTTTAAATCCCCGGCATTTACTTTTAAATGATGTATCTTTCAAACCAGCGGGCCAATCAGGGAACTGATGGGCCAGCTTAAATTTTTCTGAAAATCTAGTCACTAAGTCGTCATTTTTCCGATGTTGGATGTAGATGTAACTTTTAAATCGTAGTTAAACTAATTTGGGACCTAGATTTAATGCCTGTCCACTGACTGCTACAAGACTTCTAAATTTCGTTTTTATGTCATATGTCAATGACCACTAACTAGATTCTAACTAACTAGTAAGACCTTTCGATTTCAAATGCAACTTCAATCGATATGTGATGATTAGCTCGATTTTACATGTTTACAACAACTGTTTCATGCGTGTGGAATTTATTACGCCACTTCACCATTTATATTGATACTTACTAGTTGTATTTACAATACTTTACACTATTGTGTATAATAGCCGTCCACCCGATGTGTAGTAATTGCCGTAGTAACGTAGTAAAAAAGTAACTACAGTGGAAAATAGCTGTGGAGTTCACACTCCACAAACAGTAATATTTACATGGCTTCGCCTCAGCTAACTAGCATTTCCACGATCTTATTTTTTTATTATTTTTACTAGCTAGTAGTCAGTTATAAGTTAGACTTTACCTTAGATTACTGCGTGTTTAAATCCGATAGCTCCTGATCCAATCTGCGATTACGATAATATAAGCACACGGCAACTAAATGAATTAGCCTGGTAATAATTAAACATAAACTTACTTAAGTTTCAGTTGTCAGTCAGTTTGATAGTTTGGTTGTTCTGCTCCTATTTTACTTCGTACTTTTACTTCTCTGTATCTGTATAATTAATTCAATGGAAGCACCACAGCTCAGCACTGACAATCAGAGTCGGCAGACGACAACCAACAGATTCGAAAAAGATGTGGAAAGTCCCGCCGTGGCGTTGTTGTGTCGCAGGTTGTAGGCGTAGGAAGGAACCAAAGCAAAGCCACAGAAGTTAAAATCTATGCTCCTAGAAATTCTATTGACATCTTTCTATTTTTTTTTCATTTAAAAATTAAAATTAAGTCGCCTGAAGTCGAATTAACTATTTTAAATATCGTCTGTGAAGAACCAAAATGACCCATATCCAATATAAGCCAGAATCAAATCGAGCTATGTCATAAAAACAAAATGAGAAACATGCGTAAAATGTTAATTAAGAGTTTTTGAAAAGTGTAAAATGTTCTATTTACATGTTAAAAAGTGTAAAATGTTCTATTTACATGCTAAAAAGTGCAAAGTGTTCTATTAAACTATTTAAGACATGTTCCATTATTTTTTGTAGAGGGTGGATATTGTTTTTAGCAACAAATGGATTTGGATCATTTTGGTTCTTCACAGACGATATTATGCTGGCTAGAATTTTTAGTGCTATCCTGGGGATGACTTGCGCTATACATCGAAGTCAAAAGGCTTCGAGGTTTCCACCTTGAGTCCATCCTTTCGCAATTTGTTACTCACAAGGGAATGGTTTTACTTGTAACCCGTCGATTAGTGTTGTATTATGTGCACAATTTAACACTTAAAATTTAGCAACTTAAAACTGATTGCTCGCAAAGCAATGAGCGAGCAATTTTGGCTGAGCAACCTACAAACAAAGTCAGCCTGAAAATTATTCACCTTCCCTACGACCCTTAACACTCTCATAGCTAACTCTCGGTCAGTCAGATTAGTCATCAGTGCTGAATGTAGGGATGGTCCATAAATGATGTTACCTAAACTGTCGCTCGTTTGGGACCCCCACCGAAACCACCTATGTCATTACGTAAATTGCGATTTTGAACTTAACCAGACCTTAACTGATACTGCCGATGATGTCATTTACGGACGATTCTACAGTATTATGAAGGATCGTCCATAAATGATGTCATGGGTAGGGTGACTGAATCTAGTCAGGAATTGATGACATACATGACATAAGGATAACTGGCTTAAGGCAATTTTAAAATGACTAGTTAGTGATGGGTGGGTTCTAAACGAGCAATCATTTTGGAGACATCATTTATGGACCACCCCTAAGTACTAAAATAGTTTGATTCCTATGTTCCCACGTGCAAAGTATTTAAACTGCTTTGGCGGACAGTGTTTAGTAGAAAACTGCATACCATATGCATTTGAAATCTGCAGTACGAATTACATGATTTATTAGTTTTGACAAAATATACGGCAGTCACAGTACGTTTTGGTTGGTTTTACATTTCATTAGCAACACATTATTGGGAGTAATTGCAAATCCCCTTCGTTACAGTTCACAACTAAAAAGTTTTAGCATGTTAAGACTAACAACTGATACTAACAACTGACCTGACTGACCTTATCATGTAAATTATATTGTAACTTATAAATAGTGATAGTGAATTGGTGAACGTGTGAAGTTGGAATGTAATTGAAAGTTTGAAATATTGAAGCACTCCCTTTGAAATTAGCAACTTATATTACTGTATTGATGGGCTTTCATACATTTATTTTACTCTCCGAAAAACCAAAAACATGCTTCAATATCGATAATACACTGTGTCTTTCTCTTTATTTGTTTTGGTTAGTTATGAAATACTGTCTTATTCCTGTGCAGTAATACTTAAAGTGTGTTTTACGTGGTCCAATAGCGTTTTAAAAGAATTTTTTCTAAATTGTGCGCAATTTACATTCGCTGTGCGCAACCCTAATTTGTGCGCAATTAAAATTTCCTGTGAGCAATTAAGGCCGAGCAATTGCGCACAAAATACAACACTACCGTCGATTTCAATAGGTTATGTCTACAAAAATTAGGCTATTTTTAAATAGTGGGGATCCAAAGTAACTCGAGTGCATTTCGCGTTGTTCGGTCACAATAGCCCGCCAAAGTTTTAAAAAATTCAAATTTTAATACTTTGCCGCCCTGTAGCATCTACAGTTCTCATCCAATTCTGACGAAATTTGACGTTTTCTACCGTTTAGACTATTTTCTGAGAAGTAATTTAAGGATTTTTTAAAATTCAAAAATTTTTAATTTTTTGAAAAAAAATGGTCTATAAAATTAGGCCTTAAAAATAATGATTTCTCTAAAATTTTTCGAAAAAATGAAAAATTTTGAATTTTCATAAATCCTGAAATTGCTTTTCAGAAAAAACCCTAAGGATTAGAAAAAACAAAATTTCATCAAAATCGGACAAGAACTGTAAAAGTACCAGGGCGGCAAAATATTAAAATTTGAATTTTTTTAAACTTTGGCGGGCTATTTTGTGACCGAACAACGCAAAATGCACTCGAGTTACTTTGGATCCCCACTATTTAAAAGTAGCCTGATTTTTGAAGACATAACTCATTGAAATCGACGGGTTACATGTGAAACCATTCCCTTGTCAGTGTTTGTTAAACATTAAATGCATTAAATTGGTTTTCCATATTCTGTTCCGCATTAATTTAGTGATACAGGGCCAATTATTATAAGATGAACCCTTCAAATTATACATGGATTTTTAGAAAAAGCCTAGCCTTTTTTTCTTCTTTCCTCTTTGCATTGCAATTTAAACTTGAGAGAGAAAACATTTTTGCGGCAAATAAATCACTGACAGTGACTGACACACAATTATGCTTGCTATAAGCTACATGACCCGTATATGACACAGTCAGTACACCTTGTACAAATTCATACCTGACTAGACCCACACTGACAACTGACCGCAATAACATCATTTATGGATAATTTCTTATAGCTTTAAAAACCGTACATATGACGATATTCATATAAGTATTATAATAATGATGTATTAGATGTTGCAATTTAAGTTAGCGACATGTGACCATATTAACTGTTTCTTGCCATGATAAATTCGCATTTAAAATTCATACAAACTTTGGAATTTCTCCTGACATAAAACATCACTATTGAGTACGATTCTAAGCCTATGTGACATGAGGTCTACCTTTTTTCTCCCTTGTACGTGGGACTTTAGTGATTCCGTCCCTTGACTAAAAAGAATAATTAGATCATAATATATTGCTAATATGTTTGAGAGTGTGATTTATTTTCGATTTCAAATGCGATCACATCCATTCTCCAGATACCGGAGTTTAAATCGAGGAAGCCGTGTTGCGTCCCTATTTCATTGCATGACACCCCCGTTTTTCGGTTTTAATTAAATACATCCAAACAATTTGACCATCGGGGGAGTGAGAGTCAACAAAAGTGTACATGTCTACAAGACAGCTGTCATCTAAAAATATTTATTTCGCCCTAATTACCTCGGGGGGGGGGGGGGGGGTGCTACACCTTAAGACGTATAATTGCCATTATTTTAAAATTTATTTACTGTATAATCACTATTAATAAAATTATAGAGTTGTTAGCGCTGTTCAGAATTTTTATGCCACAACCCAATGGCATCAAAATTCCCATTTTAAATAATCAAGTTCTAAAGAACAACTTCCGCTCATCTTATTTACTTGTAATGCCATTTTATCAATTCTTTTACTTTTTTGGAATAAACCGGACTTTAAATATTTAATAGCTAACAAATACTGAATAATTATAAATAATCACATGAAATACAAATACAAGAGCCAATAGATATGTATTGTACTATATAGACATGTTTAGTAATTTTTACATTATACAATAATTTATACATAATATAGTATCCGTATGTACAGCCAGTACAGCGATGGTCTGGGTAAAAGGGAATTTTGGAGCTTTTTAGTAAGAGTCCGCTTCAATGTCGGTTGTTTTTGTCTACAGACCGAGACGAGGCTGTACGTTTGCAAGCCTTGCTGCATTTTAAATAGTCTACTCTCATCATAATAATTTCGGTGAGTCCTTCAGAAGTAGGATCTTCTTCTGCTGGTGCTAAGCTTAGGATACCGTCATTATCCACATGACACCGTATCCCAACCGGAAGTGACAAGTCCGCTGTACCCGGGCGCCTCAACATAACTTTATAAGCGCAGACTTTTGTCGTGTCACTCTCCGAGCCCAAGCGCAAGTGCTCATACAACCGGATGAAAAGAAAATTGCGGCGGTTACTTTTGAAATCGGGAGGAAGTTGAAATTTCTGGACGAACACGAAGTCATTCATTAATAGCGGGCCCATATTAAATTTTTGTGTCAGCAGATGCTTTGCATTACTGTCGAAGATAGACAGCAGTAATTTACAACAACTGGTGTCGTGTACATTCATTCGCGGAGGTAAGCTAACATTATTATTATAACCATTTTCAATGTGGTGGTGCTTCGAATTTACAGTAGTGTCTTCATTAGAGACGGACAATGCCAGCAACGATGCTCCCAGCAGAGTTGAACCCTTTGTGTTTGTTGAAGTCTCTTTTAAATGGGTCACCTTTCTTCCTATTATTTCACTGACAATCTTCTCTAGTAGGCCCGAACCACCATGTTTCTTCTCCGTCACTACTACTCCGTGGATTTCTAAAGGATTTATAACGTGAAGAACGTACTTTATTGCTGTTTCATAAATCCTACGAATTTTACCTTCGTATCCATTAGCCACTTTGCATTTTTGGTTGTGGTAAAAATTTGTGTGAGTTTGTAAGAATATTTCTTGTTGACATTCGGACATGTTATCGGAGCTATGTGGGTTGATGACACAAATAGTTGTCGGAGTTATCTCTACGATCCCCATGGAAAAATAGCGCTTGTGGTAGTCCACAACAAAAAGATAGAGGGGTGTGCCATTCTTTGTTGGGCTGTTGGCGTCGTACTTTGATTCGGATTTGGTTTTTTCCAATGTTGTTGAAGCTGCAAGAGCGGTTGTAATCACCGTGGATAAAATGTGAATATCGGGATAGCCGGCAATTTGGAAGGATTTTCGTAGCCTCTCTTTAATTGAGCTTGTTGGTGTGACTGGGATGGTAAGTACAAGCGTTCCAATTTGAGCTTTGTATTCGATTTGAACGGACTTGAGTACTTGGCGGAAAAAGTGAGCAATGATCTCGTGAATGCACAATTTGGCAGTTTTCCCTTTCTTGGTGGGTACTTCGATGCATGGGGAGAGTGATGGGGATTGTGTTGGTTGTACAACCATGTTAAATATATCAAAGTATCCAGCATTTTTCTTTTCTTTTGACTGATGCCGATAAGTGTTGGCTTCCTTTCCAATCAGAATACGTTTGACTGGAGGCTGGAAATAAATTTCTGGCGACTCACATCGGATTTCTTTGTAAATGCCAGAGCATTCCGATCCAGATAGATTGTCATTGCCGTTGTCGTTGTCGTAAGTTCCTATTCTAACTGATTTCTTGCCAAAATAAATCCCTATGTTCATTCTCGGCTCAGATGCATGACTTTTATTCTGTATGAAAAATTGGGGATCTCCACGAATGACTGGTGACGGTGGAATTGTATTTTTTCTTGAAGAGGTCGTCGATGTTGTTGATTTTTGTTCTGATTTTTGTGGAGGGGTTGGTGTTGGTGTTGGTGGAAAAGAGGTAGATGTTGATACACACTTAGGTGGCAGGTGGGGTTGTACTGGAGTGGATTGTTGTGATGTAAATGATTTTACTGTGGCTTCTTGTGACAATATCCTGTTTCCGTTGACTGGTGTTTTTGTGGTAGATGGTGTGTACTGCTTATTTTCCATTGAGTTGCGATTGGTTTGATTTGATTTAGCTACCGTATTTTGCTCACCCTCGAAAAGTTTCTTCAGGTTGGATACACTGACATCCTTAAGATCCCCAATATCCTCGATGCCTGGGCTAGGATTTTTGACCCACTCTGGCGCTTTTCGTTTTGCTTCTTCGTGGTCTTCGCCTTCATCAGTTCTATTGCTATCAGAAACGTCTTGCAGCATATCTTCTAAGCGCTCATTCAAGTGCCACTGCAGCTCATAGCTCCAAAATTTATCGCTATTGTCGATTTCATTATTTGCCAAGATATCGCTTAAGTGTGTTAAGGACCCGTGTGCAATTTTTTCATGGTGAGCCTTGAGCTCCTGACGACTTTTAAAATCACTAAGGGTTGCTTCATCATAGTGCATTTCAGCTAGGCTAGTACAGTCCTTGACCTTCTTTACGGCGTTATCCATTTGGATTTCAAGCTTCCTTAGATAGACTTCATTTAATTCCTTTGTAATTAGCACCTCTAGTGTCTCCTGGGCTTTTTGTAAGAGTTGCTCAATTTTCTGTTGGGTGCTCTTGTCTGTTGTGCTATTTTTTATTATGTCCTCATATGACGGAAGGACTGCGTTTTTGATCACATCCAAATTTTTTTCATGAAACTTGATTAGGGAGGAGGTTTTTAGTGGCATTGTTTCGGATTTGGAAACAATTAGTTTGTCCATCATATTTTTGTAACTTTGAACTCCATCTCCAATACAGGCGCCAAGATCACTTCTTATGAAATTAATTATTTCCTGTTGTTCTGTTTCCCCAATTCCAGCAGTGTATGCATAACCGTTGGTTGTGGGAGTAACAGACATTTTGGTGGATACGCTGAAATTTGAATTTTTGAATTACTTCGTTACAATATCCAGTTGACCCAGCACACGTTGTTTTCTGTAATATTAATTTATTCCATGTAATAAGATAAATAATTGTGCATTATCTGACATTACATTACTTATGTGTAGTAACATCTGGGAATAAATAATTATTATTTTTGCTATGCGTGCAGCTTAAAATATATTTTTATTGAAAAAACTAGAATTTATGAGAAAATCTGGAATTGGAAAAACTTACAGTTTGAGGACCAGAACTTTTTAGCAGATAGATTTTAGTCGCAATTTCAAACAGCTTGGAGAGTGTTATTTAACTGAAACTGACATTTCTAGGTGTGACATTTTTGTTGATTTTTTTTGCACCCGGTAGCAAACTATGTGCATATATGTTTTTCAACGGGTAAAATTACAGTCAAAAGAAGAGCAAATGTCAAGTGAAGATAAAGCTGTAGCTATACATATAATGTTAAGGTACATACTTAAGTGGCTCGCTTATGAAATACTGATAACGTAATCATCTGACTAGTGAGCTTACTTTGCCGATAGCATTATTAAATACTAATATTCAGTTTACAAAGACTAGGCTGTTTTTCCAAATGTTCCTGATATACTAGTATGCTCGAGGTTTTGAAGCTGTTGATTTTATACCCGTCTATTTAGTCTAGCGATGTAGGGCGTATTGGTTCTTTCTATTGCAAGCATGCAGAATTGCAAAATTGCGAAATGCATTATAATATTACCTAATAGTCTGTAGTAATGGATAAGGATGGGCATGTATAAGGTGTGACCATGTAGTAATCGTCTCTCAAATCCTAGCCCTTATCGCAGGAGTTATACATTTTGCCCAAGGTTCTCCAGAAATTGAATTAGTCACTATATGCTGTAAAAAAAGGTTTTATGAATTTTGAAGTGCAAAACTCTGCATCTTTTTTAAAAATCTTGAATAAATACTGTTCATTTTTAGTGCATTTATATCATTGATGTACTGTTTACGGCTTTACGGTATACGGACATTTACTACCCGGAAATTTGGTACACCCAGACATTTGCTACCCACCAGCAAACCTAGGACATTTTTTGCTACCCAAGTACAAGACAGTAAGTAAACTAAACATCGGTACAATATGGATACTCTCATAATCGTATCTGCACGTATAAAATTATTACGGACGGAGTACTGTTGCTCATAGCTCATTTCGTCTGTAAAGAACCAAAATGACCCATATCCAATTTAAGCTACAATCAAAATGAGCTATGTCATAAAAGCAAAATCAGAAGCATGCGTAAAATGTTAGGAGCTTAGAAAAGTGTAAAATGTTCTATTTTCATGTTTTTAAAAAGGCCCAAAATGTTCTAATTTCCTGTTTTAAAAGGTTCAAAATGTTATAATTCCTTGTTTTTTAAAAGGTGCAAAATGTTCTAATTCCATGTATTTGAAAAGTATAAAATGTTGCATTTACATATTTTTGAAAAGTGTAAAATGTTGTATTTACATATTTTTGAAAAGTGCAAAATGTTCTATTATAAACGCAGTCAAGGCATATTTGAATATTTTTGTAGACAGTTGATACTGTTTTTATCTAAAAATGGAAATGGGTCATTTTGGTTCTTCACAGACGATTTGTACAAGGCACTTGAAAATGTTTGTTACTTACTTTGGCTTTGGGCACCAGATGTCCTAGGTTTGGTAGCGGGTAGCAAATACACCTACTTGGTCGAGCAATGTCCGCTTAGCACAATGCCCCACAGCTTAAAGCTGACAGTAATTTTTAATTTGCTCTTTATTACACTGTAAAAAAATGTATTATTGTTAACTTTCGATTGTATCGTAGTAAGATAATTTACTATTTATTACATGGCTATCTTTACTTTTTTATAAAATCTGCTTATGTACCATGCGCATGAGTAGCTCACAAAATAACAGAGATCAGGAATATAGAGAGATAGGGCAGTGCCTGTATGGCTTTTTCACTTTACAAGTCCTGCCTACTTTTGCACACGTCACTCCAAATGCTTACGTCATACCAAATAATCAAGAATAAAAGTTTTTCAGGTTTCCTTGCTGCTGGTGGGAAACAGTTGCTGTTTTAAAATACTTAGCTGTAGAATTAAAATATGAAAATGAATTGTTTTTATTATGAAAGTGATAATAACAAACTGTCGTCAACTGTTTTAATTAGTAGTTTATTATTGCTTTTTTTAATGTTGAAACTTAGTATCACGGTTCAGCATACAATATACCATATTTTCAACAACAGTAAATCTATGACTAAAACATTTTAAAAGTTGTGTAAATTAATTTTCCCTCTCGTATTTAGTTTCGAAGTAATCATCATCCGGAATTTCCTGTTTGTACACTGGGATATTGAGCTCGGGTAGTTGAGTTTGTTGATACTGTTTCTCAAAAATAACTTGTGGACTTCCTTGCTTCTGACTTGAGGGATGAACTGCTGGCGAACTGCTACGCTTTTGGCTTTCATAACTAAGTAAGATCTTCGTGTGTTTCGTTCCACATGATGACATTCAACTCACACGGCGGTGATGGTGACTTTTGCTTCTGTGTTTCAAAATTAAATTCATCAGGAACTCCGTGTTGGCTCAGTAAGGTATTATTGTCCCGTTCCGAAGGTTGTTGATGCTGCTTCTCGGGCGACAATGATGGACTCCCCTGTTCTCGTATTGAGACTTTATTTAGTATGGAAATAATTTGGGGCTCAGTTTCACTAGTGAAATCTTGTGGAGTGTAATACTGTGTCTGCGATGAGATATCAACCTCCCGAGGTGGTGTATTTTCTATCTTTGTTTCCAGGAATAATTGTTGTCGGCTTCCATTTTTCCCCATCGAGACATCAACCGGTCGTTTCTTTTCTGTTTCAGCTTCAAAATATTTAAGCTCCGGAGAGAGAGGAAGCTCGCGTGTCGGAGTCAGCTGCGAATGTCGTTCGGAACAAAATGTTTCAGGGGCTCCTTGGTTATAAAAAAATAATTCTCCCTTTTCAGGACTACTTTCAATTCGAGTTCAATTCAATTCTATATTCCTGATCTCTGACAAAATAATACCAAAAACCAAAAAATACGGGCTCAACCGGGATTTGAACCCGGGACCTCCTGCACCCAAAGCAGGAATCATACCCCTAGACCATTGAGCCTTGGATGAAGGTGTTAATTGTTGTTAAAATAATTGTAGCGATGTCAAGAAACGATTTGTTTTCGCACTGATCCAGAATTCAAAGATACATACTGTAAAATTTGCATGTGAATCAACAATGCCATATTTTCCCCGTGTTATTTGTACAGGTGACATTTTCTCATACCTATATATGTGTATTATGCAGTAATTATAATGTATAAAATATGAGCTCTCTTCTATTCATGTATAAAACATTTGCTTAATCATTACTTTTACGCTGAGGGAAGTGAATAATGTGAATATTAAGGAAAGGAATTCATTTGAACCAAAAGCAACAGTGGTATTGATAGATAATTTTGCAATTTCAGCAATATTAACACGCGTACCTATATAATTTGCTGTGAGAGCGTTGAAGATCACTAGGTGAGCAAACACTCGTCAATTTTAAAAGTTAATCATGATTTCCAGTGTCAAAAACACCTGTGTTTGCGCAGTTTACTGTATAGCTAGTATCTACCTAATTAAATCGGCTGTGAGAACTGACAGCCCGTAATAATGGAGCATTATGTCCCAAAATATTATATTATGATGTTCCCTGAGAGCACAAGAGTATTTCGTTCCCTACTGTTTGTTTTAATAATCACATTTATTTTCCAGGTGCTTTAATTTGAATGTACTGTGTACACAGTAACGGTGGCATTAATTTAAAAAAATTTCATTCAAGGAAGTTAATTCTACTTAATTAATAAAAAGAAATTTAAAATTTTCAAAATATGGCTGGTTTTGTAACATTCTTTTGTAATTCATTAAATTCCAAAGTAAAATGAGCAGGAATATATGGGGTCAATTCAGGTTGTAAACTGCGTGTATGTATATCCAGCATATTTCAAATTCAAAGCCCTAACTCATTAAACCCGGAAAGTTCCCCTGGAAATTAAAAACCATTTAAGCAGGATGAACTATTCAATTAAATAAAGCCTTTTTAGATATCGGTCATTAACACCTAAAAACGCTGAAATGAATAATATTGGTGACATTCATTCACCCATTTTTATCATTTATGAGTTAAGCTCCGGTGTATTGATATTTTTTCCTGGTATATTTTGGTATAAATTCTGTAACGTGATTATCTTATAATCACTTATCACACAGATCACAACACAACACGTAGCAAGCAGTCTAGTTATAAGTCGAAGTCCTATCAGAAGTCCTATTTTTTGGCAGACACAGCAATTTTTTCAAAACATCTCTGTGTTTCAAACTTACACAATAACTTTTCCCTTTTCAATTGCTATAAAAATACTTTGAGTATCCACATAAATAAAATGGAAAAATCTGATTTTAATATATTTTTGGAAATCCAAGAATTCATTGATGGGGTAGAATCAATGGAACCTATGGATACGGATTCAGAAGGTGAAAATACTTTACAAACGAATGAAGAGGAAATAGAGTCGTTGCTGTTATCTTCTAATAAAGAAAACCGTGTTGATCAAGTCATTCCTTCTAATTGCAATGAAGAAGGGGCCATGGAGATCCAGATCGGGACGATGAAAACGACGACAGTCGAAGTTTTTGAGTTAAAATAGAGTCTTCAATTTTTAATCCTTTTAACTATATTCGAAAAATTCGAAAAATAAATATCCTATGTAATTTTAATTACTTATCCGTACACGTAACGTACTTGACAATGTACAAGTTCAATTTTGTATCGTATATTTTTTAATTTGTTCTTAGCAATTTTGTATCGTATATTTTTTAATTTGTTCTTAGCAATTGATTGCACACAATAGCCCGAAGCCAAAAAGCTAATAAATAATGCACATTTTAAAAACTTTCTAATTCATATTTTCGCAATAATTAAATTTTAGCTTTCATCAATCACATTTAAAAAGCTAAAGGAAAAGGCGCCAAAATGCAAAACGAAAAATGTCATTCAGTGCAATCATAACAGTAATAATACCTTCGCCTTACACATTGTAACAATTTTTTGAAAATATAATTCTAGAAAGTTTATATTTCCCGGCAAAAATATGGGCTCAACCGGGATTTGAACCCGGGACCTCCTGCACCCAAAGCAGGAATCATACCCCTAGACCATTAAGCCACGTTGAAGAAGGGTTGGTTGAAGGGTTGATAATTGTTGCTCGGAAATGTAGGTCAAAAATAAAATGCATTTATAATATTTGTAAAAGTGAATGTACATAGGAATTTACGGCTGTGAGTACCTGTAAACATGCAAACGATTCATATCCATAATGTTAAAAGAAGTACTGTACTGCAGCCAGCAGATATACATCTATCCCAATGAGTTTTTCTTCAACGCAGCGTCAACTTTATTTTACATTATATTTAATGAGCATAGAGGAAAACAACGGGCACAGGTGTGCATTCTCATGCAGTAAGTACTTACAAAAACAAATAGAATGTGAAAAGATGACCAGACCAGACCAGACGATTCGGCTTTTAAAATAAAAACAAGAAACTGCATTGCTGACAGGTGACAGTTGTGCCAAGTCGTCATAGTGTGTAGTGCATATGGATTCAAATCCAACTGATTCACATGCCTACTACAAAAACCTCTAAAGCTTAATAATAATTTCATTAATCCCGTTATTTTTCAATAATTATTTATTTCATGCCCCACAAAGCTTAATGGTTTTTTTAGAATACTGTCAACCGTCAGCTCGTAGCTCATAAATCAAAATTTTTAGATGTAAAAAACCATCGTTCAAGGTTCAAGATCGTACCGTACCGTCGCATCTCGTAATCTGTCGCCGGGCTATATGCTATATGCACCTAAAGGCTTAAGTGTGTCAGGATAAGATTGTAAATTAGATAATTACCTATATATAAAGCGGTAGACATTAATCTACAATTTAAAGTGTGACTTAGTTAGCATACGGTGTATATATGCTTTACAGATATTGTTGACCCGTTTTGTCTTGAAAACATGCCTACAACTTTTTAGATGTAATGTGCATGACACTTTTATTTTGTACATACTCGAAAAAAATATAAAGCGTGATCCAATGAAGGGATAAAAAATGGGTTTTTATTTTTTGCTTCGTTTCGTACCGTTTGCTGCATGTTGAGGCTGTGAGCATATGCATGGTCAGTAAAGTATTATTTAATTACTTAACCGCGTATAAGTTATATGTATACCTGTCTAATAAAAGAATTTTATGGTCGTCGCAATTGTATTGGTAAGTAGCGAATAATTATAATAATTATTGTTGTGAGATTCGCTAACTTTCAGCTTAATAAACAGGCCTATGATTATCTGTATTTGTTGTAATGGTTACATTTATTTGTCAATTACGTGACTATTCGTATTAATTTGTTTACCCAGTTGATATATATATTTGCTACTATGACGGGGAAGATATATTTTTATATCAATGGACTTTGGCAGACTTGTGTACGGGAGACTGGAATTTATAGTTAAATTATAGGCATTCTACCATCGCACATCAAGAAAATCAAGCGCATTTTGAATATGAAACACATTTATGTACTTGACGACAGTCAGTCAATGATGACAATGTCAAAGTTAAATATGCCAATTATTTTAACCGGGACTAACGATTAGAAAAACGTGTACTAAATGTACAATGTCAATGTACGATGAAAATGTCATTTAAGTTCATCGATACTTGTTAGAGGCACAGATTGGCAATCAATCAGTTCATTTAAGTTTACATTTGTAATTATGGCTATTTGTTGTCCTTTACTTTCCTCGTAATTTCGATTAAATAGGCCAATTTTCATGTAATACTCATAATTTAAACGTACACAAGCCAAATCAATCACAGACTTTACATGGCTCTGCTCCACGGGTCCAGCTAAATACTTTGTTTATTATTTGACCACGAGAAAATAATGTAAATGGTAATTAAATTAGAAACTCATTGAGAAGAATATTTAATACGATTTTAGTGGTGCGGTATAGTCCGTATAGTGGTGAGCTAAATTAAGAAATACAAAATAGGTAACGCAAATTAAAATTCTAACCAATATGACATATTTGGGATTTAACTAAAAATTATTAGTAACATGCAGTGGGTTATATTAAACCATCCTAAGCGACACATAATATTATGTACCTATATGGGATAGTCCATAAATGACGTCACGGGTAGGGCCATTGGGTCTGCTTCGATGCTGATGACATAATATCCTGTTAAAGATTACCATTTACACAACGGTTAAAAGACGATGACAGAGGGGTCGATATTGTCCTAGAAATGAGAATATTGCGATGAGATTATTTATGGACGACTCCTACCAGGTAAGTTTATAATTAATTTCCTAGAAAACGGTTTCTTAATAACATCGCGTAATTTAACATGCAAAACAATTCAGTACCGGATAAAACTGCGGCCAGCGCATGCAGCCCTCGCTGCGTGAATTTAAAAAAAAAAGTATGTAAATAAAACATTTTGCACTTTTCAAATACATGCAAATAAAACATTGGGCACTTTCCAAAAAAGATGTAAATAGATTATTTTAGACTATTATTAAACATGTAAATACAACATTTTGGTTTCCCAAAAAAAAAACATTAATAAAAATAAAATAGTGGGTTTTGTCTGGAAAGAAATTGCTGCCTAAAAGCAATTCCTTTGTCCGGCTCTGAAACAATTAAATATTCAAATAATAAATTATAACTATTTGCGTGGCAATTAAAACAATACAAACACCAACAGAGAGCCAAGTAGACTATAATATTAGCCTAATGATATTAAATTACTTAATTATGCGCTTTGATTGTAATTACAGGTATGCACATTAGCAGTAACATGCCAGAACTTGCGTTGGATTTGGATTGAATATAGAGCTGCTCATATACGACTTTTCACTGATTTCACTCTTCATTATTTCTTGAAAACGGTGGGGACTAAACAGAGTACAATATTTTCTTCAGTCCCTACATTGCACTTGTACTTAGAAGTAGTACAGTCTCGTAATGGCTGAGAAGATTAGCCCCGATATTTTGCCCTATACAGTAAGAGAAAAGAGCTCCGAATATTTTACACAGGTCAAAAGAAAATTTTGGAAAAAACTTGTCTCACAAGCCGACACAGTTGGTTCTAATGGGAATAATTATATTCTAATATTTAAAGTCATGTATGATTTTGCGAGCTGGCTTCTTATTTCACCTTTCTACCTCAAGTACGATGAGATCCAACATTTGTATTTGGTCAAAAAATGTAGTATTGTTCAAAGGGTAAGATATTAACTTATGACTTAAATGTATTAAAAAATGTTGCCGTTTTATTTCGCCATATTATATATATATGGCATTAATTTGTGTATTTTAGACGGGCTGCATTGGAGTTTTAATTCTGTCAACAATTTCTGCTTACAAAATGCTTCAAGGAATGACCCAAAATTTACTAGCAAATCCTGGCTATATCGGCGCATATTTTGATTTTATGAACGGAGTGATTCTCCATGCATATTTGTACACTGTTGTCTACTTTCAGTGGTTTAAAGTACCACTTTTGAGACGCTTTGTACGCATTTTGCAAACTAGTCCATTGGTCCGATTTTATACTATTGGGCCAAAACAGGTAAAATTAAATAATTAATGCCAAATTAATTAGTGAACTTATTCTATGGAAATTTAAAACTGTTTCTGCATTCGCTTATGGCCACAAATCAAATAATAGGCAATATTTCTTCCCATATTCTGCTGGCTCTTAACCTTCTACATGGCAATCATATGGATGATTGTCGTCTATGGATTTGACCCGACTGGGCTCAGGGCAGTTACCACATCCTGTGATGCTCTTGCCCGCCAAATATTTTGGCTGGAAAATGATGACCCTGTTTCACCTTTCTTGGACGTAATGGCTTTAATTGGAAGATTTTATAATGGATTTTTAATACATTTATCCCACAATGTATTTGGCCCATGTGTTCTGTTTCTCATTCATTGGGTCACCACGGATTTCTTCGTGCATGGGGTGATCAAGGTTAAGACTGTGGATGATTTAGAGCGGGTTAGCTTCCATACATATTTGAATTTAGGATCACCATCATCCCCCCGAAAAGATTGGAATTACCAAATTGAAGGGTTTGCTTTATAATTATTTCTAGGTGCTTGGATTTTACTATAATTACACAGAGTTCATTGATCTTGCAAATGGGATTTCTGGGCCTCATAGCATACACTTTATTCTAATGGTCCTCAGCTATCACAGCATCCATCTCTTTGACGCCCTCAACGTTCAGAATTTCTTATGGAAAATCAACACATATTTGTACTTGGCTTATCTCTTTAATTTTCTTCTACTTCCCGCCAAAACTATTCTTATCGTAAGATTTTTTAAAGATTTTTTTTTAAACAGTGTGTGCGCTGGTAACTTAAAAATTTTATCATATATATGTAATTTTGATCTCTAGACTCGTCGAATGAAAAAATGGTTATGGGAAGGTAGAAACTATTTAACTGTTCCTAAACAAGAACTGTCCATGCTCCTGTATGACTTGACAAGTAAAAGGCTAGGCGTGAAAGGCGGGAAATTTTTCATTTTTTCTCCACGTTTCTCTGGTTTGGTATGCAAAAAAATCACAATTTTGATTAAATTATAATATATATAAGCTTATTTTTCTATTTGATAATCATAGTAGTTTATTTTGTCATTTTAGATGGAAGGTAAAATGTAAAAATTAAATCTCAAATTATCTTTTCTTTTTTATATGTACAGATAGTCCAGCATTTACTCTCATACTCGATGCTCAATACAATTAACAGAAAATATTTCAACCTGTAACTACTTAACAGCTAAATTGCATTTACTACTATAATGTGCTACGGCTATACAAATAACACTATAATTAAGTACATAAAAACAGCTACAACTAAGTTATATACCTATTGCCAAACTATAGAAAAAGGTACAAACTTAAAAAATTACATATTGATTTTCAAAATGTAACGTAACATAAAAAAAATGTACTTCGATTTTACCACATGATAATCCGAGGCTAATTTCACACAAACACCTACACTACTACTTCAATTAAATCTAGTAGATAGTTTAAAAATTAATTTTGTCGAATTAATTAATATGAAATTTAATACTTAATTAGTTGTTTTTAAAGACATTTTCCGTGTGTCATGGTTGGGATGAGAAGGGCTGGTAAGAATTTCCTTTCCATTGGGTTTGGGTGGGGTTCATTGCTCACGCATTGTCATTTTCGTCTAAAAAAATAAATAGCTGCAAATTAACACCTTATATTAAATTAACTACACATATTCTTTACACGATTCACTGTACATTTGCTGCTAAAACTGCTAAAAGTTCTTCGTTTTTGCATATTTTTTTTAATTAAATGCTTCCATCGCGTCACACTGCTTCACTATGTATACTGACGTTATGCACTAGGAAAAACTATATTTACCTACCACCTTTTCACTATACAGCAATTTTGTATTTTACGATATATACCTACGTATATATGAATGAACACAATAATTTACATATGGAATCCTGCTTTACACGTCAGTTTTTTTATATTCAATCATATAATTCATTAATTTAAATTAGGTATTTAGAAAGCTTATCACACTTTGGAGTAAGCATTACAACTTAAAAAAACATTCCTCTATACTTTCAAATTTGAAAGCTTTTAAGTGGAAAATCAAAAAAATTAACCTAAATGAATTTAACGGACAACATATTGCTACCTTTCCCTGCAAAAAAAGAAGAGTTTAGGTAATTCATTCTCTACAAAAAGTACCTTACGAAATCGTCTGAAAATCATGTCTTAAAATTAGCATCGCTTTCATTTTAAATTTGACTACACGTACAAATGATGCGTTACATACCCAGAGCCGGAGAATGCGGCCAGCGCAAGCAGCTAAAGCTAAAGCTTACTAAATTTTCAAAAATAAACATGTACATGGAATATTTTGCACTTTTCAAAAATATGTAAATAGAACATTTTGGGCATTTCAAAAACTGTTTGAATAGAACATTTTGGGCATTTCAAAAACTGTTTAAGTAGAACATTTTGGGCATTTCAAAAAACGTGTAAATATAACATTTTGGGCATTTCAAAAAATGTGTAAATAGAACATTTTGGGCATTTCAAAAAACGTGTAAATAGAACATTTTGGGCATTTCAAAAAACGTGTAAATATAGCATTTTTCAGATTCAAGTAAATAGAAAATTTTAAACTTTTATAAAAACACGTAAATACAAAAATTTGCTTCACTAAAGACAATCATCAATAAAATCAAAATGGTGATTTTTATGTGGAGAAAAATTGCTGCCTAAAATCAGTTCAGCTTCGTCCGGCCCTGTACATACCTAACCATACATATAGTAGGAAGGTACCGTATTTCCTGTATTAAACCACGGGGTGTACTATTAAAAATCGCACCTCCCAGACCCGTGTACTAAAACAGGTCCGTGTATTATTATAGACCCGTGTACTACCATATAAAACAGTGTTAAATAGACCCGTGTAGTATTCAAACTCATACCTCTCAGACCCGTGTAGTAATAGAGGCCCGTGTACAATTTTGGACCCGTGGTCTGAAACAGGAAATACGGTATGTAAAATTGTACCATGCATGCGACTATTTAATACTATCCTATCTATACAATTTGCAATACCTTGACTGGTACGCTCCCCAGTCGTCCCATCACAATGAGTCCCCTGCCAGTTCGTCCCTTGACAATTGGTCCCCTCATAAGTGGTCCCGAGTTTCAATTCGTCCCATAACAAGAGTAATGTCATATGTAAATATTTATTGTATTTTACGCTCGTATTTATTCACGTATGTATAAATTTGAATATAAGTATTGAAGCTGCCTCTATTAAAGCCGTCTCATATGGTTCGTAATTTACCATCCTCAATGACCACACTTGTGCGGCAGGGTAATCAGGAGATTCTAATTAACATAAAAATGATTGTTGCGTTGGCCTTTGTGCCCATTGAGCAAGTTCGTTCATACTTTCAAGTGCTTAAGGACTTTTTGGTGGAGATTTATCCGACTATGTATTACTGTTTTCTTTAATACGTTTGAAAAGTATTATGTAGGCAGTGAGTATCTCAGCCTTAGATTTCCGCTAAAGTTGTGGAATGTTTACTCACGAGTACAGAAAAAACCAGTGTAAGAAATTGTTGAAGATTTTTTACCATTGCTGGCATACATGACATACATTTGCCTCTTGTTATGGGACGAATGTGCAGGGGACAAAATATAACGCGGGACCACTTATAAGGGGACTAATTATCGAGGGACGAACTAGCAGGGGACTCATTGTGATGGGACGACTGGTAGTCGTTCCCCTTGACTAATAAGAAACTATTTTGAAACATAATCATCATATAATTTAAAATGCGCATAACATATTATATAATCTCTAAAATAAAATAGCAAATGATGCTAAAATGAACACTTACCTCGGTATATACAATAATTATTACATTACTTAAGGTGCACTGGGTCATAACTCACGTGTAAAAACAAGTTCATAATAATTGAACGGCATATTATAAAAAGAAACAAAAATTATATAGTTGATCAACAAAACTGGTTTATGTGTAGATATTCAAACGTATTTTTCTTTCAAATTTTTTTTTTATTTAATAATGTGGATGATGTTGTCTGGACTGATCCTGCTGAAGATTGAATTCCACCACACCATGTCCACCAATTGACTGATGATGTGCAGCAGGAATATCCTGTAAAGTGTGAGAAGGAAGGACAGGCTGTTGAGTAATACTTTGGTAATTAGTGCTACTACTGTTTATGATGGATTTGTCAATGTTATTATTATCATCATTATTGTTATTGTTATTATTATTGGACGGAATGTCTTTGAGAGGAACAACTGTAATTGCCTCATCATTATGCTGATTTGGATTTTGTCTATCACAAGAAGAAGATCCCCAAGAGCCCGGATTATTATTATTATTGTTATTATTATTATTGAACCGTGCATTATTTCTTCGTCTTCCCCATGAGAAGTGCTTCAACGGTTTACTCCGGGCTGGAGCCCACTCGATGAAGAAATGTGAGATGTACCAAGCATAGACAAAGAGGGAATAGCTCACCACACCACACACAATGTAGGTCTCTTGGGGTGATAGGGTCCACATTTTGAGGACAAAAATCCACACTTTTCTCAAAATTAAAAATAATTCAAAAAAAATCACTTTTTACACCAAAACACAATAATAAAAGGATATTTTTAAATTTATGTTTATGTATTCTACTGTGAAGAAGGAATTTTGTGAATGGAAGAAGCACTACTATAGATATATTACAGAAGAGATAGAAGAATACAGAGAAGACGACAGACTTCTACAAAAGTAAAGTGCGGCCACTTGAAACTTAACAGTTAAAGTGATTTGAGTTTTGTGAAAAGGAGTGCGGTGAAACATAGATGAGACAGCTTTTAGAGAACGAAAGAGAAAATTCTATACGCTCAAAAAAACATACCGTTCTATTTCGTCCGTGAATTGTAATTCTCGTAATTTGCACGAAAATTGTCAGAGCAAAAAATTAATATTTTGAAGAGAGAGAGAGAAAAAAACGAGTGATGGTTGACGGCGACAGATGCGGCGACGGCGCTAGCAACGGCAACGGCAACGGCTACGGAGACGGCTGTTGTGTTAATATGGGAATTGGCAAAATATATCTGACTGAACAGATAATTACATGTATAAAGTCTACTTTTAAAGCGTCGTTTGGAAGATATAGAATTTTCTTTTTTGTTTTGTTTTTTTGTTTTTTGCTTCGCTGATTTCTTTTTGGTATTTTTCGTTTTTCTTATAGTCGGAGATGAGCCCTTCCTTTTTTGGCTTTGGCTTTATTTCTGTTTCTTCATCTAATAATTATGATTTTTATCATTTAGCGTTATAACGTCAACTTTATCACTATAGATATATCTTAAGGTAATGGCTATAAGGACTCCTATATGGTACACATGACTGCTCAAAATGCTTCAATTCTTCATTCTTCCTATACTACTACTGCACTACTACTACTAATACTCATATTAATGCACTACTGCACACTATCTCATCGTACTTGACTTTAGTCCACCACAAATAATAATATTATTCAACAGACTTACAGGCACACACACACACAAAAAGAGCGGCTATACTTTTTAATCACTGTCCCACATGTTCACTCACTCACATGCCCAACAATCCAACACTATATAGAAGATTCAAAAGATCGAATATACGATTCTCAAATTCTGTATCAAAACAATAAGACAACTGACTGACAAGACATTCCTTCTCGTTCTCGCTCTCGTTCTCGATCCTTTTCCTTTCTTATCTTAAATGCGCTTATATCTTATCTGTACAATTAATAATTCAAAATTCCAAAGGAGGCAGAGCTGTGTAAAGGTACTGATATATATTTTAGGAGTTCCGTTTTAGTCTGTCTTTCTTACCTGGCCACTGGCCGTTTCCTTTCTTTGTGTTTAGAAATTCCACCCTATGACCCGTCCTATCCTATCCTATAGTATGTAAGACTGTGCTATTTCCCTATGTCCTTTGATTTGTATACAAGTGGCAATACTTAGGTAGTCAGAGACATAGGCACAGGTGAGATATATTGGGAGCTGTCGTTAACTACTGTATTTCTGAGCCGCCCCAAGACCAAGACCAAGACCATAAGACCAGAACCACAACAGGCCAAGGACCAGCAGCTATATGTGTTTTGACTCTGAACCTGAAAATCTTCAAAATCCATATTAATGTCCAGTTGCTGGTATCTGATTACTGATTACTACACATATCGTCTGTGAAGAATAAAAATTACCCAAATCCGTTTTTAGCTAAAACCTAGATGCACTATCTACAAAAAAAAAACTTAATTTACATACATAAATATCATGATCATAAAAGTTTGTGAATAGAAAATTTTTAAATTTCCAAAAATATGTTAATAGAAAATTTTGCAATTTAAAAAAAAGGTGTACATAGAAACATAGAACATTTCACTCTTTTAAAAAATATTCAAATAAAACTTTTTACATTTTTTCAAAAAATATGTAAATAGAAAATATATCACTTTTTAAAAACTCGTATTTTACAATTAAATTACCTACCCATATTTGATTTAGTTTTTTTTTTTGAGATAGCTCATTTTAATTCCAGCTTAAATTGGATATGGGTCGTTTTGATTCTTTACAGACGATATGATCTCACTGATGTTGTCTTGTTAAGTAGAGGAAATTAATCGTAAATGTAAATTTATGGACAATTTAGATTTTTTTAATTTCATTTTGATAAGGCTGCCTAAGTAAGTAGTAATAAGTACCTTTAGTGTTGTTGTGTTTCGGCTCGGCTGATGGGCACTGGCACTAGTATGCCTTGAACTTGTAGTTATAGTAGTTGCACAGTAATTTAAGTTCCTATATAGCTGATAATATGTAGCTGTAACAGGAAATGGGAACCGTAAACAAAAATATTATACGATGCTATAAAAATTTTAGAAATGCATGATGAAGGCGAGCAAGAAGGCCGGAAGGAACACATGTAAGGAAGTAACATTAACATTACAATAATTTAAAATATATCAATCTTTTTGTAAATAACTAAAATGTTAAATTTGA